>VZTH01002633.1:521693-561709 GCA_013397815.1 Aleadryas rufinucha
TTTCCTTTTTCTTTTTCTTTTTTTGGTTTTTAGTTTTTTTGGTATACTTTACAAGTATGATGTGCTTTATGCTATTTACAAAGGCTCAGGTGCCTCATCAAAGTGAAATCTTTGTTTCTGGCTTTCTGTTTCATGTCAGACATGAGCACAAGAGTATTTTGAAACAAGTACTGGCAAGGAACTAATAGTGAGCGTAGATGGTGTGGACTGTACTGTTGGGGACAGTTTGGAGGGTATCTACTGTATATGGAGGTCACTTAAGACATAGGCTTACATCTGTATAGGGGAAAACTTATTTGCAGATTTGGCAGGGCATCTTAGGATCTGCTATTAGTTTGCCTGCGACAGGGTGAATGGCTGCTTACTTTGGGAAAAAAATAATTTAAAAAATCAGTCCTCTCATTTACTTAAATCACAATTCTGAGACTTATCACTTTATATAATCAAAGCAAGTGTAAGAGATATTTTAAAGTGCTACAAAAAATACTGAGAAATTTACAAAATAAAAGTGAAAGTAACACTTTATTATTTCTTATTTCTAAATGTGGATAGCAAATGTTAGTTCACAAGTAATCGCTCTTTGTTTTCTCAAATTAGCCTTTTAAAATAGTTACTTTTGTAATATTACTTATTCTCAAGTTATATTTGAAATATTGCTGTTAAAATGGGTAAAATGCAGGTCCCTTTTCTCTACATGGAATTCTAAAATGCTTTTGCACAAACATCACAAGACAAAACCAGCTCTGAGCAAGAGCAAATCATGGACAAGATCAGAAAATTAAGTTGGAAACACAGAAGTAAAAATACTGGTTTTGTTGTGGCATTGCGTGACAAGTTCTGCCAGCCTTCTTAAACTGCTTGGTGCGTAACCATTAGTGGAAATCTTGACTCAAATTAATTCATGCAGATTGCAATTGTTCTTTGCACTTAAACCTTGACCCAAAAGGTGTGCCTTTTTGTGTGATAATAAGATCAGCCTGGTAGTTTCCAGGCTCTTGAAAACAAATTTCTGCAGTATAAACAGATAACAAAAACTATCATAATGAAACCAACTCTACTAAAAGCAGACAAAGTACCAAGTCCACACAATTTGTGATAGTACCAAAAGCTGTGGAATGAAAAGAATTAGTACACGTTTTGGGGCCCTGTTACAAACAGGATACTTCGTTGAGTTTTGCTGGTTTCGAGCAAACAAACCTTTTTTAAATATTTGGAGAAGATTGAGTCTGCTTCCTGAAAAACTGAAGCCAAAGTCTGAGCTGATTTGGTTTGAAATGAGGTCATCAACTCTTATGCAGTTTTAATCATAGCAGGTAGGAATTAGTTTCCTTGTATTTCAGATTTCTGTAATTTCCTTTTTTCCTTATAATGTAAGAAATAATGATCATGCTTCTTCATCTGTTAAAAGAAATATCAATACCATTAATGCTATAGAAACACTTGTGTATCTGGTTGCTGCCAGTTTTCTTACGACTGTGGTCAAAGACTTCTTTCTGATTTTGTGGCTCAAAACTATGTGCAAATGTAGTAAAGAGAGAGTTTTGTTGCTTCTTCAATACAAATGAAGTATGGCCCTTTTTTTTAATGTTCAGTAACAAATATGTCAGTTAGGAGAATAAAGGACATAGTTGAGTACCGTGAATATGACCAACCTTCCACTGAACTTTCAGCTGCAATTGATTGATTCATGGGGAATATGTGAGGCTTGAGTTGCTTAGTAGGACTGAAAAATGATTGTAGGGCAAGCGCAGGGATTTATTTGAAGAAAAAGAGGATATCTTTACTAACTACTTCTCTTTTGGCTTAAAGAGGGCCCTGACAGAGGAGAAATAGGGCTGAGTGTTTCACAGGTTCCCTCTCAAGCAATGTTTAAACAATTTGTTGATACCTGTGAGATGCCAGCACTGTTGTTTGTGATATTACTATGAGTTTTGCAATACTTTACTTCCCCCGCTGCCCGCTTCTTTTTTTTAACTCAATGCTCCATTTCTTGCAGTTGCATTATATGTGTTAAAACCAAATACAATCTAACTCTGCTAAGACTAGGGAGGGGGGGAGGAATTCAAACGTTTTAGCTGACTGCATCCTGAAGACAAATTAGGAATAACTCAAAATATTGTCAAATATGAAATGGCTTGTGGTTTGGCCTTGTATCATTGTTTGTACACCTCACTGTATTTTGGTGATGACTGTATGATTGTATTTTGGTGGTTTAAAATTATGTCTGAAGAGGAGAGTAGGAAAATTATTAACATTCAAAGGCAGACTGGATTTCTAGAGTGATGTATTAATACCAATACATCCCTCTTTGCACTGACATAAAGTGCACATATCTGAACTGATTCCTCTTGTCTGTCTGAGGGATTGCTGCCTTAAGAGTAAGGCTAACTTTCCTGTTGTGTTATGAGGAAGCAGATTTGGCACAAAATAACCCCCCTTTTTGTTCCAGCTGGATCTCAGGTATCACAGGGACTTGGGACAGCTGAGTGATAGCCAATTCAGCTCTAAGCATCAGAAATGCAGAGCCAATGTGGCACTGCAAGTCCAGGCGTGCTCAATAAGAAGCACCATGGTTACAGATGCACAAGCAGTGCAATTCACCATAAGTCTGGTTGTGCCCAATGAACTTTCACAGCCAGATCTGAAATCTGGTGGCATTCAGTAACTCTCATGGCCAAGTACAAGGTAGTGTCATTTACTGCACAACAGAAATGCAGATAGTTACCAGATTGCTGGTGATAAATACACCATCTGAGAAGCATGAGTGAATACACAAACTATGAATAATACAGCTGGTGACAAAGACATTAAATTGCCAATTGGCTCTATAGGGCTAAAGTATGATCAGAAATACAAGCTTGCTTTCTAAATTTCCCAAAGAAGCACTCAGTATAGCTGAGTGTTTGAGTCCTACTTCACAGGCATTCACAAAGGCATTCACCTTTAGCCTCCTGCTCCACTCAAGCTATACCTGTATTGTTTTCTTTGAGGGAGGGGAAAAAGGGAGAAGTTAAAGTTGATGTCATTTCATGTTTAAGTGTAGTTTGAGAGACTTTAGTTATACATGTAAAGCATGTACAGCTTTTAGTCCGTTAGCATGTGCAGAGGCATGAAAAGTAATATGTATTTTTGAGTTAGTGAAGCAAAGTTCAGCTTTTGCTCATCATTTGGGTCATTCCTGTGGCTTAGTTCGAGTTAGCTGCACTGTTTTAAACAGGGCATGACCACAAAACCTCCATGCTGCTCCACCCTTTGTTTCATGCTTCTCTTAGAGTGATACACCAAGCTCCTTCAGTGTTTCTGCTCCTAAGGTGTGCAGCCACTTTGTTCCTGGTGAACTATAGCCAGCTTATGTGCTCCTTGCTGAACTTTGTTTTTCATTTTTTTTCCCACACAGATTAAAGAAATATGACCCCCTAACCTCCAGGTCCCCATTTTTTCCCTTCAACTCAGCATCTCATCTTTCAAGGCATTGTTAAGGCTATTAAAGATGCTTTCTTTGGGCACAGAACCAGAGGGATTAAACGCAGGCCAGAACATCCTATAAAGCCAAGGACGAATGCACCTGGGAAATAAAATTTATATGAGAACACATTGTTCTTGTGTGTTTATCATGTAGTCTGATAATGCAGGTAATACAAAGGGGAAAACCCATGTTTTATCAGTTCTGAGCTTTTAAATCAAAGGGATTTAATTTTCTTGGAATGTCCTGTGTTTTCTGATGTGAAAATGCAAACACTGTTGCCAGACACTAGCAGAAAGCTGTGAAGGCAGCAGGCATGTTTTCTATTTGCCATCTGAATTTCATGCTACCAAGCCAGAGTGATTCGTCCTGGTGAACATCCTAAGCTGTGCAAAATCCTGCCTTAATATAGAGTGGTACTGTTATCAGATGAGAAGGGCAACATTGCCTTTCCTATTTCAGCCTTAAGTAGAATATTCACCCTCAGTTTGCAGCTGACACAATTAGCTTAGACTCTAAAGGGGCAATTAATTGAGACAGAACGGAGAAAATAATTTGTAAACCAGTAGCAGTCTGGCGGAGTGCAGCAGCAGCAGACAATCGCAGAGGTTAATTCCAAGCATCTGCCTTACTTCCCTGGCAGACATTGCCAGCCTTGAGGTGCCAATACTGGATCCCTTCCTCAAGTGTCTCCTGAACCATAAAAGAGTTGTGCAGTGATTGAGGTGGGGCAGGACGCCTGAGCTTTCAGTCTCCGATATTAATGTTAATAGGAATTACTTAGCTTTAAAAGATGCTCAGTGCTTTCTGCTTTGTGAATGGTGCCTGTTCTCCAAGAGCTGCTCAAGACTCTATCAGCTGCAGATATTTCATTTGCCATTGTTCTGCTCCAGCCCACAGCTGAACTAGGTACTTAAAGTGGTTATAATATATCTTATGTCCCTTTTGTCTGAAGAACTATGGCAAACTTTTTCCCCCCGCCAAATCATTCTTTTTAATGTGGATAAATATCTTGAAAGATGAATGTGCTCAAAGCATAACTTTACATATTTTTTCTCTATCTCCAAATCAGTATTCAGGACTCTGCTGAAGGCAAAGGACTGTGAGGCACTAAGCAAGAATTTCTCTCCATTTCTGTTAGAAGCAAACAGATTTTTACCTTAGGGTTGCTCAGAAGCTGTGGGGGGAAAAAAAGGAGGGGAATGGGAGAGAAGATACTTACACAACATCTTGTTATTCTGTCAGTCTAAGCAGAGCTTTGCTGGTGAACCTGAAATTAAGAAAAAAAAAACCCCAAAGTTGTTTTTACAGCCTGTTTCATCACAGGATACTTTCACTAATATTAGTTACTTGCAAAAACATATTAGGTAGGGTTTGGGATATTTTTAATAGTAAAGATACTGTCAGAGATGACTGGATCAAATATATGCTTTATTGATGGCCAGAAACTGGAATTCCAGTTCCCTAAGAAAATCTAGAATTTAAAATTGCCGTTATTTGGAATTTATGAATATCTTTGATTTGGGATGAAAGGCCTGTTCTGTTTTAGAAGGACGAGTATTAGTTTTTAACTTTATATATGTATTTAGTATGTAGATGTAGCTTTGGTATTTAAACACGTTGTGCTGAAATTTTTCACATAAGTCAAATCATATGATTTTCAATTGCTCATTTCAAAACCAGTTAAAATCAGTAGTTCCTGAAATTATTTCACCTTTAATACTATTTTCTTTTTCAGTACAGTGTTCAAACTGAAGTCAGATGTGGTTCTAATGGGTTTCATTGATAAATGCAGAATGAACACAGACACATTACTCTTTGTAGTAATTCTCTTTAGAAGAACTATTTCTCAAAATGTTTTCAAAATAACCCTTTTTTAAAGTTTAATATTATCACTGATTTTTTATATTAAGACTAAGGAACAAAACAGTGCTGCAGCAGTATTTGGAGTTTTGCTTCTCTGGCAGAAGACCTTCTTTTCCCAAGGACTGAGAATCCATAGTTGTGGGGAAGTTATGACAGGGAGACGAGCTAGGATGCTAATATCCTGCATGGTGGCTTTCTGGTCCACTCTCTATGTGACAGGGGTGTGAGGGGTGTACCTCTGCCTTTGGAAGGAAGAAGAATCTGAATTTGTCCTGTCCTTGGTTTTTAGTATTTTATAAATTTTATAAATGCATAAATGCATGGCCCTGTTCAGCAGTGCCTTCAGAAGTGGACTGCACTACTGTGGACTTGGGAACGGGAGATCCCCCTTCCTGTGTTAGCACAGTGCTGTGAATTGGCTGTGGGCAATCCCAGAGAAATATATTCAGTCTTGGCTCAAGGCAGGCAAGTGGTGGTACCTGTCGTGTGTATGGTTGTGTAAATTAGATGTTCCTGTTGTTGCCCAGAGAAATTAAGGAGAATATATTTTACTTCCTTCCTTTCTGGCACTAATTGCTCATTTAATTTTGTTTGGTTCATTGGTTTTTAGCACAGCTTGCTGATGGTAAAGAGGCACATTTTAGAAAGTGTAAATATTATACTCACTCTTTTGTTTTCCCTCTTGAAACAAAGAATGAATGTTCTTGTGCCCTGAATGAGTGAAAGACCTTTGGTCTAGGAGCCTTATCTAATTAGGTAATTTTGGACATGTTTTCAGTGTTAGAAGGGACTTCATTTTATCCAAGAAATCCCCGGTAATTTTACAGAAGAAGGAGATGGAATGGTGTTTTCCCTGTGTAGGAGCCGTGATTGTGCACATGGCCACAAGGAGCCAATGCCTGTCTGTGTGGGCTGGTTACGCGCTGGCTGCTGCACACAGGTCATGTTTGAGTAGCTTGTGAAAGGCAGCCTTGGCTGAGCCTGCTGTGACGCCGTGTGCAGAGATCAGCAGTGCCGAACGCAGTTTGGAAAGCACGAGGGAAGCCAATTGGTGGGAAACGTTTAAACTGGCAGGGACAGCAGGTAGCTGAGTGCAGCAAGCAGCCTACATAAGGATCACAGGTTCCATCTGGGATTTTGTGATGAATGCCTAATGAGCACATGGATTAGATGGGCAGAACTCTTCAAGCTGTTGCAGCTGAAAGAAGCATAGCTTATAGGACACCAAGTAACTGTTCCTGTAAAACTTTTGTTTGGCGTTGCAGTATTTAAAGTCCAGAAAAATAATGGAGAGAAAACTGGACAATAAAATGAAAAGGGAACTGTCCTGCTTAGCTACTTTAAATGACAGAAACATATCCCTGGTATCTATTCGAAAGCAGCAGGCAGCTCATTATGTGCCTGAACTACTGATTATTGGTGAAAAGTCCAAGACAATATCTCTGGTAAAAGCAAGCAGTAACTTGCAGAAAGAAGAGAAACTTTTGCAGAGTTACTCCATGGGAATGACAGAAGTCAATACAGTTGAAAGACAGGTCAGTAAGCGCTCGCGCATGTGTGTGTGTGTGCATGTTGGGAGGGAAGTGGTGTTTCTGAACTGGTGAATTTAAAACAAAGCATGTTGGACATGGGTTGTATATTAAAGGAGGTTAAACCTTCTTTATCTAAATTGCCTCAATCCCCAGCATGGATGCCAGCCCCATAACAAGCAGTACAAATGCAAAGTCCTCTGGGATCCTCTGAAAATAGTCTTTGAAATGAGATGTTAATGATGACTTATGCCGTAGAAGCTAATGAGCATTGTTTCAGCTCCACCTCTAATAATACAGAGTGGTGATTCTTAGGAAGGAAACATAATAGTATTTCTCCTTTTGAACATCAATTGCTTGAGCAGTTTGACAGAAGCTTATACTAGTTTGTGCTCTGGAATAATAGAAATTGCAGGAACATTAAAAGGTTCTTGTAGGTAAGTAGTTTATTTATATCTACTAAGTGGATGCTAGTGAAGTTCTTGATTAATACCTCTGTGGCAACTTTTTTTAAAATTCAATGTTGTAAATAACTGTGATATTTTTGGAGATTAACTGCTGTGGTGTAGAGACTTAGATCAAGGCTGATAGAAACATGGTAAGGTTTATTATTTTAAAAGAGATTTTGCTGTTTAAAATGTATGTACATTGCAGTAATGTAATTTGGATCAGTGAATATTTAAGGAGAAGAAACTCCCAGAACAAAGCTCAGCTGGTTGGAGCATGGTGCTAATAATGCCAAGGTTGTAGGTTTGATTCCTGCATAAGCTAATTGCTGAAGAGTTGGACTTGATGATCCTTGTGGGTCCCTTCCAACTCAGAATATTCTGTTATTCTGTGTTTTCATGTTCTTTGAAACTATGTATGCCTAAAATGGCTGAAACAGTGTCAGACTGGAATGAAATTACAGACAGAAGAGACCAAATATACCTGAAGGCTTTTTCTGCCTTGAGTTACTTCTTGTATTATAAATGTTTGCTAGAACACAATCATGACATAAATGACTTTGTTGTACCAAAGGATCTCTGTATTCAGTTCACTGGGGTATGTCACTGGTACTGGTGTGTGAAGAACATCACAAAGAGGTTTGCCTTGTTTTAATTCTGAATTAGGAACATTTCATTTACAGCAAGCCTTTCCCCTTTCCCTTAAACCAAATGTGGTTTATACAGCTCCCTTTAATTTAAAAGTGCCTGCTAAGGTCCCTGAGGTTTGTTGACTACAGTGTAGGTGTCATTTCAGTAAGACTGGCTGCAACTGCCTAAATCTTTCCCCATCATCTGTACTGTTAGAGAAACCTGATCCCAGATGGGGAATAGCAGTCCCTTGGCAGAAGCATTAGTATAATTAACTTAGTATTTTGGAAACAAAAGCCCCATAAAGGCTTCTTTGTAGCAATATTCTCATTGAATCTTGATATTCAGGTTTAGAAGGTGTTTTTTCCCTCATTTAAGACTCAGGAACTCTTTGAAAAATAACAAATTGTGTTATAAGTAGTAATTGAAGATAGTAGCTACTGACATTTGTTAATTTTAGTTTGAGAGAAGAGGGGAGAAAGAACAACCAGTTAAGATCTAATACATTAAAACAATATGTTCTAATGAGGTGCACTGAAAAATGTTAAAGAGGGAGAGGATTGATTTTCTGTCTACTCAGAAGTGCTGCTGTTACAGGCACGAAATTGAAGACTCGTGACCTTTGATGTTTTTGTGGCTGCTCTGCCCTCATTTTGTTGTTCACTGCCTGCCTATAATAAACTGGGAAACACCTGAAGCGTTTAATTATTAGTATGTGGCTTTTCAGTTGTGTGCTGCTGCTGCCTGAATCCAAAGCCATGAATCAGGCAGTTGTGAAAGAAGGAAGTAGGGGAGGTAAAACATAGATAAGATAATTCTTCAGCAGTTGTGTGCTCAAAGGTAACAGGGTGATAACTGATTTCAGCCCACAGGTACAGGGAAAAGAGCAGCCCAAAACTTCTGGACATAGTGGATGAGAGGTTCAGTGAGCTCCAGTGTTTGTGGATGAGCAGGCAGGGAGAGGCGGAGCGGGAGGTGCTGCGTGAGCCAGGCCCCATCTCCTCGCCAGGTGATTGCCTGGCATCACCTTGAGGAGTCTGGTGCTTGAGTTTCAGGATGTGAAAGTTGCCATCCTGGCAGGCCAGGCGAAGGAGGGCAGGAAAGCAGTGCCAGCCAAGGCAGGAGAGCCTTGCTGGATGAGCAGAGAGGAGCAGTGTTGTGTTGGATCTTGGTGTGGATGATGCTCAGGGAGTTGTGGAGTGCATCTCTCACAACCTCAGCCTTGTGCTGCAGGGGCCAAGAGTGTTATACAGGCATTTTGGAGGTGGCTGCACCTCTTGGGAAGGGGAAATGGGTAGAAGGAGGGCTTTCCTGGTGACAAGCCACCCCACAATGTGGCCATGAAACACAGCAATGGAGGCAGCATGGCGACTCAGCCAGGGGTGACTGGTGGCTGGGCCGTGAAGCCAAGGAGGGCACAAACCTTGTTGAGTTCACAGCCACGGTGTTGCATCCGTTCTCAAGACATGGGTCACCATGTGTGCATGTGTGAGTGTCTTACCCAGCGCTGTGGTTTCCTTATCTTTGGGTTTTTTCTGAGTTCAGTTGTTTTCCTCACATTTATTATGTATCCCTTCACTGCTTGAACTCTTGGCCTTTGCATATCTGAATGGGAGTATCCAAAAGAAGCAGCCTGTTTTGGGGGATCATGGGTCAGCATTGATGGTAGGCCTCTGAGGGCAGCCCTCAGTGGGGCGGGTTTGCCCCACCAGCCATACTGGTGGGCGAGGACTTCCTTTCCCAATGGACCTGTCATGAGCTCTGGATACTATGATGCCAAGAGCTGTATGCCAAGGGCTTGAGACTTGGTGCTTCCAATCCAGCAGCATCTCCCTGCCCTGCTCCACCTCCATGCTTTCACAAACAGTTAGCCCAGCCCCAGGACATATTCCTGTTGGATGCTGGATCTTCCTGCTGGCTGGAGGCAGTCAGAAAGGGAAGCATGAGCATCTGCCTCTTCCAGCTATTCCCAAGCCCTGCTTTGCCCCAGGACAGGCATGAGTGCCACAGCTCCTGTCTGGGACATCAAGTGTTGTTCTTCATGCCTTGTTTTTTGCTTTGAAATCCTCATACTGGGACTTGGGCTTCAGATGCCACGCTCCTGCACATTTGCTGCTCATCTTGGGTCTGGTTCAGAGCTGTGTCCTGTAGATGCAAGTGTTTTCCAACCAGCTCTAGTGCTTTCTTTAAAGCTCTCTCCATCATCTACTACTGTTCTGTGTCAATGATTTCTCAAATTTCTTCTATTTTTTTTTCTATTGTTCATATGAGCTTCACAATTTCTTTGTGTCAGGATTCTTAGCTTTCAGACTAGAGCCTCACTCTGCTGTGTGCTTTCAGTTCCAACTTTTACATGCAGAACAAAGGAGGGAAAGAGTTGTCATCATTTCATGTGTAATTATTTACATATTCTTTACATAGATACCATGAAAATACACATGAGACTGGTAGAGCAAACAGACTTGGTGTACACCTGCCCTTAAATGTCAGCCATTCTCCTTTGGTGTGAGAGACAAAAGAGTAACTATGGCCAGTTCTTTCACACATTCCCTTCTGGATGTCGAGTCAGATGCATTTCCAGTATTTCATTCATATTTCTCTCTAGGCAGAAACAAGCCTCAGACTTCCAAGTACCTTTCTTGGCATTTTTGGTGGTGATTGCTTCTCTGATCCTCTTGCAGATGGTGTCTCTGAATTACTATACAGCCTCATAGATGCCATTTGATATGTGGATGTTAGCTGGTATCAGGAAACCCTTTTCTGCTACCCAGCACGTGCCTGAGGAAAACTACGGACACATTTCTGTATGCCTCATCTTTGTGTCCTTACATGAATCTGCTGCTTTCTTCTTGTCTGGTGTAGAAACACCCTTCTTGCAAATACACACCTAGATGTATTTGTGCCTCTTCTGTTTTGGGGGGTTTTTTTTTGAAGCTGTTAAAAACAATACTAAAGGGTTTGTAAATACTTTATTTGTACCTGTGCATATTTCTTTGTTTTGGGGAGAGATTCTTCAATGTTTTGGCATTTGTGTGTGTTTTGGTGGGTTTTTTTTTAAAGGAAAGAAGCTTTTTAGTTTTCTTATATCCACATCCCCTCTCTATTTTTTCCTTGTCATTTAAAAATTTGTGTGCAAGGTTTTTTCTCCTACAGAGCATAAACATCTGGTTTTGACAAGTGATAGACAAAAAGTTTTGCCAGTTCTTCTGAATGTTGGGATAGCTTTTTATGCAAAACATAAAGCAGTGGCCAAGTTTTGAAGTTTCTGTGGCTTACAATGCATTGAAATAGTATAATCAGTCCTTGCTTTTATGTTTTTCAAAAGATTGGATAATGAGAAATACCCTCTAATCTTTTTACACAATTAATTTGAGTTGCTTTTATGTAATGGGGTACCTAGGGAAGCTGAGACAGTGAGAATGGGGGTGGAGAGAACACAGTGGAGGACATAAGGACTGTGATGGTTCCAGAGTTTCATCTGCAAGCGGCGGCCAGGCAGGCAGTGAAGCAGAGAGCAGAGGATGCTCGTCTTGCCCGTTTCTCATGCTCTGCTTCACCAAAGGATGCAGAAGGCAAATGCCTTTGTCCTGTGAGCCAAAGTACACACACAGGGTGAGCTTCTGTAACTGTCACACAGATTTCACTGGGTGTGATAAGAGCAGGCCACCACAAGCAGTGTCCTTCGGGGACTGGGGACAGGGAAGAGGAGATGAGGGACAATATTCACCTAACACTTCTTGAGGCAGAATTTACAATAAACACGAGTTTGAGTTTAGGCCACATTTGAAATGTGGTAGTTGGGAGACTGTTTTCACATGTTTGTGGGGTTTTTTTCCCCCCTTACACAAGGCCAGGTTAGTATTTCAAATTGTGGGGAGTCACAACAATAGGAGGACACAAGAATGGGGGTGTCTTGGTTGTCTTTGTGTGGTGCTTAAACAGGGAACCACCTTTGCAGGAAAGTCTAATTAATTGCTAATGCTTTGTTTTGAAAGGAGGTGCTTGTGGCACATTTCCATGTATGTTGGGGATTTCACTAACTTCTGGGAAGGGAAATGCAAGGAGACAGTGGGTGCTGCCAGGCCTGTGGGAGGATGCTGGGACTAAAATATTCTTGTGACTCTTCTTCTCCAGCATCCCTGGAGTGCAGCCATGAGGCCAAGCAGAAAGGGAGGGAGCAGGAGGGAGAGTTTGCTGTCAGGATAGCTGAGGGGCTGCAGCATAATCTCAAAGAGTTGAACTTGCTCATTCTTCCTCCTGTTCTAACAAATACAGTATAGAAAAGGCTGAAAGTAAATTTCTCGTCTTAAATTTTTGCTGTTTCGGTTGTGACCCCAGACCTCATTATTCCGAAGCTGTCTAAGCGTGAAACAAAATCAAGTTAATGAATTTTGAATACTGCATCAAATGAACTGGATGCAGTCTAGTGTTACTAAGCAGCCTAAATGCTTCTCATCCATGCTGTGGTATTGAGAAAAGAGTTTTCTTGTGGGTCATAGGAACAGGATCTGCAGTACTGACCCTGATCCAGTGGCCCCTTCTTCAGGCTCTCCTTGGAGTAATGCCCAGCAGCAGGTGTTTCATTGAATGCCAGAGAGCCCAAGGCTTTGCAGGCAAGAGAACAGATTTATCCTGGTAGCTTTCATCTAGATCTTTAGTATTCAAAATTGCCCTTAATCATGGATGTGAATTTTCATGTTCTTTCCATGAAATCTGACAGTCTAGGACTTGTCCCTGCCCTTTCCAATTTTCCTCATCACATGGCTCCAGCAACTGGAGACAGAGTCTGTGCTCTCAATGCTTCTGTGAGAAGCATTGGCGCTTCTTTTTTTAATATTTCATTTTCAATTGAATTGAGTGCATTCAGCTGTAGAGTTACAGTATTGCAGAGCCCGTGATCTGACAGAGATAGTTCACTTCTGGCTGGCCTGTTTCAGTACTGGACATCCTGGAAATCAGTGTTGGATCAAATCAGTGAGTTACTGTAGCACAGTTTATAGTCTTTCTTAGGTGCCTCACAAGTAGGTACATAAAATTAAACAATAGTGAAAATATCTGCTTATAGTTCTGTGTCTTTCAAGGTCTTTGTTAGATACAGATTTCAAGGTAAAAGGTCTATATATTAAATACAGAGAGCCCAGGCCTTTGTGTGCATGCATATAGCTCTTCAAATATCATGCAGCTGACCCTCCCTGCACCAAATTGTTTCAGGCTTCTGGAAGAGTCATGATTCCGTTTCCTTGGGCTTTTTGGTTTTCTTCGGTTTGGTTTGAACTCCTCCTGAGAAGTAGCAGGTTGGCCAAACTGGGCCAGTTTATGGCCTTTTTGGAGAGGCAGCACACTCTCTACTGTGATCCATTGTGCCAGTGACAGTGTGCTCTGAAGAGCAGCCCAGGATGTATGATGGAAGCCTCCTGTGGCTGCAGAGAACTCAAGTTTTAAATTACTTGGTTGGGGTAGGAATATTGAATCAATTCTGCTTTTATATCCCTAGTCAGTATTTTCTAAATAGATGCTGAAGAGACCTGTCAGAAGCCTGATTCATCATCATGGGCATAACTCACTGGTAATACACTCAAAGTGTAAAATAATGTTGTAAAGGGATTTGGCCATGTAGACTGACTTGAGAGCACTTCTGGTATGTGCTTGAGAGCATATGCAGACTGTTGTTGCTTTTACAGGGCTGAAAATACGTGCATTAATTTTTACTTTTCCTCTTTCTCTTTAGGTTTTGTCCAGCACTGATTCTCCTCCTAGTTGTGAGCTGAAGCCTACAATGAAACACAATTTTGCTTTTGACAACATGGGCTATGAGGAGAGCTCTGAAACCATGCCCTCTCCACCTTCCCAAGAGCATAGTGTGGTAGTCAACATTGTGGGAATGACTTGCCAATCATGTGTGCAGTCGATAGAAGGCCGAATTTCCAAGGTGAAGGGCATCTTGAGAATTAAAGTCTCTCTTGAACAGAACAATGCTGCTATCAAGTATCTGCGGTCAGAAATAAGTCCTGAACAGATTTGCCAGGAAATTCTGGATATGGGCTTTGATGCCAGCATAGCAGAAGAGAAGTTGACAACAGCGACCGTAGATTTGCCGAGCTTGAAAGAAGCAGTAGTTAAGTTTCGGGTAGAAGGCATGACATGCCAGTCCTGTGTCACTAGCATTGAAGGAAAGATTAGGAAACTGCACGGTGTAGCAAAAATCAAGGTGTCACTTGATAACCAAGAGGCAATTATTGCTTACCATCCTTACATCATCCAGCCTGATGACCTCAAGAGACACATCAGTAACCTGGGGTATGATTGCACCATTAAAAGTAAATCAGCCCCTTTGAAGCTGGGTGCCCTTGATCTCCAGCGCTTGCAGAATGCAAACCCCAGGGAGACACCTGCAAGGCTCGAGAGTGATGGGCTGGATCCGCGGGTCACCGAGATGGGTAGCACAGTGACAGTGACTCTACAGATAGAAGGCATGCACTGCAAGTCCTGTGTCAGAAACATTGAAGGAAATATATCAGATCTTCCTGGCATAAAAAGTATTAAAGTGTCTTTGGAGCAGAAATGTGCTGTGGTACAGTATAGCCCAGATTTAATCACCCTGTCAGCTTTGCAGCAAGCTATTGAATCCCTTCCACCTGGAAACTTTAAAGTGAGTCTCCTTAATGGTTCAGAAGCAAACAAAGCAGCATCTCCCTCAGGTGCTTTCACATACAATCTCATCAGACAGCCACCGCAAGGCATGACACATACAGCTGTTATTAAGATTGATGGGATGACCTGCAATTCTTGTGTACAGTCCATAGAAGGGGCCATATCACAGAGGAAAGGAGTGCAGCGTGTAGCAGTTTCTCTAGCTGGCGGTACTGGGACCATACACTATGATCCAGCTGTCACTAGTGGAGAAGAGTTAAGAGCTGCCATAGAAGACATGGGATTTGATGCCTCTGTGCTGACAGGTAACAGTGTTTTTTCTTTTGTGGGCAGCGTGCCAAGCTGGGTCATACAACATCTGCACTAAGATTCCTTTCTGGGGAAAAACTCTTAAAGCATCACATTGACATTGTCTCTTCTGAATGTCTGGCTTGATCTGACCTTGCTTAGCAAGGGAGAGAGGTTTCAGCTGTAAAGCACCTTGTTTCAGCCCTTAATAACTGCAGCAGTTCGTGTAAGAGCTGAGTTACATTATGAAGCCAAACAATCTGTGGTACAAAATCTTTCAAATAGCCCGTCCTCTTACCCCCTGAAGTAGGTTTCCTCCTATGTCTACAGGCTGCTGTAAGTAGATCCATCAAACCAAATGTTTTCATTTATGTTCCAGAATACTAAAACCTACAAACTTAATGAAATATCTTTCATTTAAAACCACTTTTTACTTAGCTAAAACCTCTTTTTGGTGTCTTTAGCCTTTGAACTTTACTTCTCAAGTATTTTTACCCGCCTTACTTCACTAAATCTCACTTTAAGTGAGGTAAGTGGCAAAATGCAGGTACTCTTTGGTGGGAACAGCTGCTTTTACATGTCAGCTGCAGCAGTGTGTGCATTTTGTACATGTGCTCAATGTTTAAAAAGTTGTTTTGATGCACAATCTCCTCTCTGGCAAATTTCTTATGTGGTGAGTTTTACCTGCTTCAACTAAACATATCAGCTTTCAAATACTGATGTAGTGTACCTGAAATTAAGTAGTTTGATCACAGAAAACCACATCCTATTCACTTCTCTCATGGGTCCAATCCCTCTAAATCTGTGGTACTACTACAAATGAGGAGGAGCCTGTATGTGGTGTTTAATTATGATTTGTTTGGTTTATAATTTGTTGGTAGGAGACCTTCCAATCCATCTGTGGAAAAGGAGGGAACCCCGCTGTGTTTAACATGTTCAGAAGCAACTCCTGCTCCTTTACACAAATCTCTGCCCAAGGGAGGTGGTTTGTGAACACAGCTGGAGTTGTTGTGTGTCTGTTCAATATCTGGCAAAGGATAAAAATGTTTGCAAGAGGCCTGTTTGTGTTCAGGTCTCCTGGGTGCTTCCAATACTGATTTTGCAGTACTTGCAGTGTGAATACTGTGCCATAAAGAGAAACCTGTTAAGAAACTTGTTGTTTTCCTTGTTTGAGATGAAGTGATATGAGTCCTGCATACATGGCAACAATGATGGGATGGATATGACTGGACTACATTCTCTGTGCTGGATAAGGACCCTCTAGATACCAATATATCTTTATCAAGTGGAGGCAGCTGTCAGCTCTAGGCACTGAAATTGCAGGGAATCATTTGCCATCTGAAAGTGGCAAGCTAGTTCTGTAGAGTTAAATGGTCATGCAAGTGGTACTGGTGAATGTGTATTTTTATAAACATAGTAACAACTGTGGAGACCCAGGTTATCACGTCACCTTCCAAACAGCTATGAGGGTTTGTGGGGCTGATAAATGTGATTTGTTTGTACTTCTGCATCATCCAATCACACTGTAAATAGTGTTTGTTCAGTGTATTGTGCATTTATTCTAGATACTGCCACTGGAGAACGCAGGTGCCAGCCTGTTGCCAGCAAAGCTGCCGGGCAACCTGGAGCTCCAGAGCCTCCTCGCCAGGGCTGTGCCTCGGATGCTCTTCCAGACAGTCCTCACCTTGATGGGTCAAACCAGCTCAGCGGAGCCACAGAAGAAAAGTGTGTTTTACAAATCACAGGCATGACCTGTGCATCGTGTGTGTCTACCATTGAAAGAAATTTGCAGAAGGAAGATGGTAATAAATTTAAGATTCCTATAATTAGTCTATAAGGGACAATGGGATGGAAAAGGTATTCTATGAGATTAATGGAAGAGGCTGTCATACAACATCTGGAAGTTAAAGAGACTTAATGCTCTTTCTTAGTGCTAATGTAACTGTGCCACTGTTTAACTATCCTATTGCACTGGTGGACAAACCTGATGAACATACTTGTAACAGTAATTTGTTGTAATGTGATAAAAAGTTCAACTAAGTCTGAAGACAAAAACAGAGAAATGGTTCTCATTTAGTTTTCGGGGCCTTGTTGGTTTACAAAGCAATCCATCTCCTCCAGAGCCATTGAGAGCTCTGGCATGTTTGTGATGTGAAACTTACCCTTCAGGACATATTTGCACAAGCAGGTACAAACAGATGTATGGCTCCACTGCCAGGGTAAGCTTAGGCACAGCGGTGTTTACTAGTCTAGAAGTCTGCAGGCTGGAGCTGCCTTTCCTCTGGCCATGTAGAAGATTAAGAGATGAGCCTTAGCAATGTCTGGTTTCATTAGTGTGAGCATGTCTTTGGGAGGTTTTGCTTATTGATTACTGTGTCCCCAGTCTCTCAATGGTGGTCTCACTACCTTGATTTAAAAATCAAAAAAAGCCTTAGCTCTTCAAAACAATTTTATTTTTTTGTCTTGTGATTTTTATGTTTTGCTTTTCAATTCTAGATGTAGATTTCTGTCGGATTTTTATTTATTAAAAATATAAGGAGGGGTGGAGAACAGGAAAATAAAAAGGTGTAGCATTGTACTGCATGGCTTGTTCCAAACTACAGGAGTCTAGGGTAGATCTTGCAGGAATGGGTGTAAAGATTGCTTCCAAACATCCTTTTTGTCTCATTAGATCATAGCAAAACTCACCTCCTTCCATGTGTAAATCTTGCAATTCCTCTCATTGCTAAAGGAAAACTCAGTGTGGCTGTGTCTCTGTTCAAACTTTGCTGTTGTGACTAGGGAACAACACTAGAAGGAGGCAGAGAGAAATCATTAGGCTTATAATATCTCTAAGTTGTTACAGTCCTTACTGAGAGTCACCTGTAATATTTTATTTTTCTTTCCCTCAAAAGAGCTACATTATCTAATATTTTTGTTATTGCCACTGCAGGAATCATTTCAGTGTTGGTAGCACTGATGGCAGGTAAAGCAGAGATAAAATACAAGCCAGAACTCATACAGCCTCTTGAAATAGCACAGCTGATCCAGAATATGGGTTTTGAAGCTACCATCATGGAAGATAATGCAGAAACAGAAGGGCAGGTGGAGCTTCTTGTAAGTCATGTGTATTTGAAATTATATGTTGGTTTTGGAAAAGTCAGGTCTGGAAGATTGATTTTCTTACAAATACCTTTGCTTGAGCAGTTGTGGCTTCAGCAGCTCAGTTCTGGCTGGTGACACTATTTTTTCTGTAATTGCTGAAAAGACAAAATCAACTTGTCTTAGAAGAACCTATCCAAAAGCACTGAAATAAAAAGTGGTAGTTCTATGTACAGATTAGACTTTTCTTAGGAAGCAGAAATGAAGCAGAAGGGTTTTTTCTGTTAAAAGACACTTCAGTACAGGCTCTGGGTAACTGAGAATGTGCCAACAAATATGTACTGCTAATGTTAAGGGCTTTGTATAGACATCTAGGAACTTTGGGTAAAATCAGTAAAATTAGTAAATTGTTTACATGAAGGATGGATTCCTCAAATACTAATTTTTATTCTCTGACAAATACTGCAAGAGAGATAACAAGTGTGCTGCTCTGTTAATAGATCACAAAGCGGTAACATGCCCTGTTGAAGCCACAGGAAAATTTACACAAGCAAGATGAAGTTACACATGCAGATTTTGGCTTTGGCAGTGTTAATGCAGGTGTTGATAGAACTATATTAGTTATACTTTTACAGTTAATAGCATATCTCTGTGCTGCCATACAAATACATAGCTGTGACTAGATCTGCTGTCTGCACAATTTAATAATAAAAGTAGATAGTTATGTTCTCAGTTTCATATCATTTAAGACAGCTCTATAAAACCTTTAGGCTGAGGCCTTGTCTCAAGTACACCTACAAATATTGGGTGTGAGGGGGGATTGCTAGTTACTCAAAACTGTGTTTTCTCTAGATTACAGGGATGACTTGTGCTTCCTGTGTTCACAATATTGAATCCAAACTCATGGGAACAAACGGCATATTCTCTGCCTCAGTTGCACTTGCGACTAGCAAAGCTCACATCCAGTTTGATCCTGAAATTATTGGACCTCGAGATATTCTAAAAATAATCAAGGTAGGCTCTGGAAATTTTTCATGTACGGACAATTACATGGGGAAATTTGGAAGGAAATAAAGCAGCCGATATTTGAGAGGTTTCACTGATTTTGTAGATGCCATAGTTATTGCCGTGTTTTTACACTCTTGTGGTGGGGCTGCTGTGCTCCAGAGGAATGCATAGGCTCCCTAGCTGTTATTCTAAAAACACACACTAAAAACTACAAAAAGAACCTTTTTTTATCTGTATCTGGCAAAAGTGTAATATATTCATTTTTTGCAATTCTGTGTGTAGAATCACAGTCATTTCAGCGTTGCTAATTCAGAAAAAAATACTTCTTTCTCTTGACAGTGAAAAAGGCTGTAAAAGAAGTTTTGCCACCGCTCGTGCCACGACTGTTACATATCTCTATATACACTTGCATCTATTCCCACATCTTTTTAAATCAAAACAGCTTGTGATACAGCCTGATACTAAATGAAAAAAATTCTGGCTTACCAGTAGTCACACAGATCCTAAATTCTACTGTTATCATTGCCCAGATGTGGACAAAACTTTTTTCTTTTTTTGTCCCACCAGAAGGGAAGAGATCATACTGTTTGAGGTGCATGCAGTGAGTAGTCAGGAGGACAGCAGAACTGTTTGCCTTCCATGCCCTAGAGTACTTACTCAGAAAAGAGCTCCTAGACCACAGAACTGATGCAGCAGCAATTATTAACATGTTAACTAGTTCAGGCTGGCAGAGTAGTTCTCTAAAGCATATTTTGCCACAGAAGCATTTCATGATGCAGGTAGGAAGTTTAAATGTATTGTTCTTGCAAGCGTGCTTTGGGTTTTTAGGGTGTTTAGGCAGGAGGCATGGTTCTACTGCAGTAACTCACCCAAGTGTCAGCCAAAGCTGGATTTTTGCTTATATTTGTTTCTGGGATGCTTTGTCCTGCAGTTTGTTGTTCTATGGGTTTAAAATTATTTTAGACACTTTAATTTTCTATTTCAGGTTAAACTGAAGTGCTAGGGACTGGTTCACAAGGTTGTCTAGCCCAGTGGCTTATGCATTTTTACTTCCTTTGTGGTCTGTCCCATCTCTCCTAATTGTTCCAGTGAGGGAGAAAGGGCATATATTTTCCTTTAGGAGGAGTACAGCAGAATTCCACCTGTCAGTGGAAGCTTCCTGTGCCTAAGAACTTGGACACTTACTGCATCTATACACTGTGTTCATGTATAGGTACCAGAAATCCTTTGCAGCCCAAATTTTGAGTACTGACTGAAATATCCTCTCATTTTGGCAGGCTCTAAAAATAAATAAGGGGTTGGAATTTATTAAGTATGGAACAGTGTCCTTTTCTGACTTTTCTTCTAAAAGTAGTGTCATTTAAATGTGTTATAAGTAATATGGTTAGCTTCATCAAAACTAACTTACCTTTCCTTTCCTTTCAATAAAAAGGAAATTGGCTTTCATGCTTCTGTGGCTAAAAGAACTGCAAATGCACATAATCTGGATCATAAAAAGGAAATACAGCAGTAAGTATTTCTTTTCTCCCTCACTAATGAACATGTCTAGATCATATCTTGTAACTCTACTCCCCCCAGTGCCCTTCCCAGTTAATTAGATTATTCTGGTGTAAAGCATGTTTAATTTTACCATTTGTCATTGGGTTCAAGTACTTTTATTATTTTCATTAGTTTTAGTTTTTACTTGCCAGAAGCCTATATAGTTAAACATGTAGGAGACACTGAAACTGTTCCAAAACACTGGATCTTTGAAAATATCTCAAAGCTGTGTGTTAGTACAGTGCTAATAACCCCAGCCCTGCACTACCAGTACAATTGGGCCTGAGTGCTGCGGAGTGTAGAAAACCCATGGATTTACAGTTTTTCCTTTTCAGGTGGAGGAAATCTTTCTTGTACAGCCTAGTGTTTGGTATTCCTGTTGTAGTCATAATGATTTATATGCAAATACCCAGTGGTGGGGACCATGGGTCTAAGGTGCTGGAACGGAACCTCATTCCTGGATTATCTATTTTGAATCTTCTCTTCTTTATCCTGTGCACTTTTGTTCAGGTATGTCCATACTACTTCCTAGGGGTTTGCTTTCTGTTCATCTCCCATTTATGTAATCTGATGTGATAAAGACAGGCTAATGGAAAGATTTAGTGGATTAGGCCTGCCCTCTTGTCTGTACCACCTATGCAGAACAAAGTGGCACTTTCCTGCAAGTTGTCCATTCTGTATTTACTCGTAGCTCTTACTTCTGCCAAAGTTGCATCAGATAGTTTCCAAGTGGAGAAGGTAGTATTAAAATAAAGAGATACCTGATCATCTGCAAACTAATTGGGTAGCTGTAGGTAAATCCTTTCATTTTCTATGCCTCGTTTCCTTTGCATTGCTGAGGAAAAGGATGAGATTTGCTGGTTTTGAGAACAAGAAAGTGCAAATGAGAGGATGTCAGTGGAGTCAGTCTCCTGGTAGACCTGAAGTTTTATCAGTATCAAATTTGCTTGGGTCAGCAATGCCTTCCCTTATGTACTAAAAGGTTTTAATTCTGCTATGGGCAGTATTATGTACTCGGCAATCGCTGCTGTGGTTACTGTTGTGATCTTAATACGAGTCTGTCCATGCTTACACCAACAGTTCCTTGGTGGATGGTATTTTTACATACAAGCTTACAAGTCACTGAGGCACAAGACGACCAATATGGATGTGCTCATTGTACTGGCTACGACAATTGCTTATCTGTATTCCTGTGTGATCCTGATAGTAGCAATGATTGAAAAGGCAGAGAAAAGCCCCGTCACTTTCTTCGACACTCCTCCAATGTTGTTTGTGTTCATTGCACTTGGCAGATGGCTGGAACACATAGCCAAGGTAACTCATCTCCACACAAATATTGTGTGTTTATGATAGGAGTAGAATAAACTATTCAGAGGAATTTTGAGTCAGCTGTTTCTGATGTAGTCTATAATATGAAAGGTTGTTTAGAGTTGATTGTGTTAAGTACATATCAGGATTTATATATCTCAGTGTATCGTAAACATTAATCTTTTTTTTTTAGGGTAAGACCTCAGAAGCTCTTGCTAAACTTATGTCTCTTCAAGCCACAGAAGCCACTGTGGTGACTCTTGGACCTGACCACTCCATTGTCAGGTGTATATTTATGAATCAAAATCCCTTCAGCCTGCCTGGGTCACAGACTAGGCTTGATCCAGTTAACCTGAAAGCTCATGGCATAAGTAACCTGCCTGTTCTGCTTATGTCTTTTGAAGGGAGGAGCAAGTACCTGTTGAACTGGTTCAAAGGGGTGATATTATAAAAGTTGTTCCTGGTGGAAAGTTCCCAGTGGATGGAAAGGTCATTGAAGGCAATTCTATGGCAGATGAGTCTCTCATTACTGGTAACTTCCCTTATCTTACACAAAGAAGTGAAATCTTCTGGAGCTCTTTATTACAAGAAAAGACAGTAGACCCAATCCCCACACTGCTGTCTGAATAGCCTCCCACCTTAATGGATGCTATGGCTTGCCTTTGTGAGCTTGAATTCAAATCCTGCATCTGCACACACCCTCAAAAGCTGAAGGTTTTCCTCTTAGTTTGGCCACTAACTAACATATTGATGGGATGGGTAGAGTCATTATTGTCAGTATTGTCATTATTCCAGCAATCTGGTTGGAGTTTCCCCTGGAATGTATTTGTAGAGATGGTACCTTCTCAGAAATAAGTTCTAAAGGGTGATGTGGAAATATTGATGAGATGTTTGGATTTGTATGACAGGGCTCTCCCAATGGGCAAGGAGTGGGAAAGAAAGCCTCAAAATTTGATGTTTATTAGGGGTCACGGGACTTTTTATGGGTCTTCTGAAATTTTCATTTCATTTTGTAAATATATAAGGATTCGATGCATTGTGCAATTCTTATAAATAAAGGATATAAAAAATTACATTGGCATTGGATTACTTGTTCTAGTTA
The DNA here is from genome assembly GCA_013397815.1 of Aleadryas rufinucha. NCBI lineage: Eukaryota > Metazoa > Chordata > Aves > Passeriformes > Aleadryas > Aleadryas rufinucha. The sequence continues at coordinate 544,605 of VZTH01002633.1, forward strand.
TGTTTTTACTTTACTCGGGAAGAGGGACACCCTTAGATTCAGAGAACCAATTGTTATCACTACCACTAAAACCAGAGCAAATAAAGATGTTCTAGAGCTAGTATTCTTGGAGAGGTAGCATGAGAATGGGAGCTTTTCCACAGAAAAAACTTTCTGGTGTTTGAAAACTGAGGGTCTTGGACATAAAGACAGATTTCTCAAACTCCCACTGCTATGCAAATTGTTAATGGAGAAATGCCTAGAAGTTCCTTTTCCAACCAATTTGCTCCTGGCCCTTTTGGGGGATGGTGTACCAAAAAGCAAAGACCAAGGAAACAGCATTTGCTTTGAAATTAAGCCTATTAAAAAGTTTATAAAAGTAGGACACTACTTATCTATGTCTTCACCAGACAGAGACACACAGTATGTGATTTCTGGTCATTGTTGCTTAGCATACTGGTTTTGCTAACATACAGTGAGCTGTGTGCTAATGGATTATGCTGTTAGGGGTGTTGGCTCATTTATTATTACCTTTTCTTTCCAGGGGAACCTATGCCAGTCGTTAAAAAGCCTGGTAGCACAGTGATTGCTGGTTCTATAAATGCACATGGCTCACTTCTTGTTAATGCAACTCATGTTGGTAGTGATACCACTCTGGCACAGATTGTGAAATTGGTGGAAGAAGCTCAAATGTCAAAGGTAACAATAATAAAGAAGAAAACCTTATTCATAGATTTGGATTGAATAATAAAAAGATTTTATGTTTTGATACTTATACACTTCAGCAAACTGTGTTTTTCCAGACTTCAGAAAAGAATCAGATAAAGGCTATTGTGTATTTTCATGAACTCTGCATATTTATGTGTTTCGACCATGAACTTGCAAATAACTGGTTTTCTTTTTTATAGGCACCCATCCAGCAACTGGCAGATAAATTTAGTGGATACTTTGTTCCATTTATCATCATAATTTCAACTGTGACATTGATAGTATGGATCACAATTGGTTTTGTAAATTTTGATATTATTAAAAAATATTTTCCTGTAAGTAGTTTTATTATTATAAATGGAGTTTTGTATTAGGATGTCTTCCAATGTAATTAACATACTTTCTCTGTATAGGGTTTGATGTTACAATAACCCTGAGAGGAGCTCAGTTGGTTAGATTGTGGTCCTAATAACACCAAGGCTGTGGGTTCAATCCTTGCATGGGCCATTTACTTAAGAGCTGAACTTGGTGATCCTTATGGGTCCCTTCCAACTCAGAAAATTCTCTAAATCCTTCTGTAGAACACGGTATTTTCTACACAGAGGAGATAATTATGCTATTTAAAATCTCTCTGCAGATATAAACATATCTTTGCATTTACCCCTTAGTTCTGCATGGGGTTCTTACAAATGGAAATTATTGGCAGCCTTTCTGGACTAAACATGACCTACAGCTGCATTGCAAGGAGCTGAGCCATTCCTGTCATGTTTGAAATTTTTGTGGGCATTCCTGTTTCTGATGGCAGATAGTGGTTTTGACTTGAGAAAGAAGCTGAGCTTCTGTTATCTTTAGGATGTATATTTGCTGTGCTCAGCAATGGAGGGGGTCTGTGTACCTGGAAATAGCGTTCTCCTTTGCTAAGCTTTAAAGGAAATTCCAACAAGTTATGTTGATATCTGGGAGCCTCAGAGCAGAGACAAGCATATGCTTGAGCAGCAAAAAATCCAGAAAATACTGCCATAAACAATTCATAACACTGACCTTTCTTTAGCATTACAGTAACAATAATAGATTGATTTCCTGTACTGGAGTTTTCCAGATATATATGTTTTCTGAGATGACTGTGATTGATTGTACACCTATGTTATCTGCTGCCAGCAATCTTACATATCTTTATTTTTTTTCCCCTTTTCTTCCTTCTTCTTGCAGAATCAGAGCAAAAACATTTCAAAAGCTGAAATAATACTGAGGTTTGCATTTCAAACCTCAATCACTGTGCTGAGCATTGCATGCCCTTGCTCTTTAGGCCTGGCTACCCCCACAGCTGTAATGGTGGGCACAGGAGTGGCTGCGCAGAATGGTATTCTCATCAAAGGTGGAAAACCCCTGGAAATGGCACATCAGGTTAATTGTTCATTCTGTACTTTCATAGCTTACCCAGCTATTGCTACATGAATTATAATTTCCCAGGAAATCCTGCAGGTCCAAAGAAAGACTGTGGAAACTTTTTTTTTTTAAACTGATTGCTGCTCCTTAAGGTAACGAAAACAAATCTGACCTTCTTTCTTCAAAGTAGTCACAGCAGAGTGTTGAGAGCCAACAGATCCTACAATATCATGACTGTTAGGTTGCTAATCCTCTGCATGGCCTCAGAAGTTTCTGGCTTTTGTACTTTCTTTACCTCTTCTGCAAAAGAGCCCAATAATCTGGTGGGGTTTTTTCTTTCCTCAGAGAGCTGTTGTGAAATGCATATTGTCCATGCTCAGTAGTTTAAAATGTAGGATGTAAGAAAAAAAATTAATTATTTGAAGTTGTTTTAGTGTGCAAGAAAGATAGAAGGGAGGCAGGAAAAAACCTTCAGAGACACAAAAGTTATGAAAAGAGAAGGAAGAGGTTGAAGGAGAAAGAGGTTTGAGATGTCCACAGCCGCTGAAAAGAATATGAATCGAAACCATGCTGTATTGGACATATGCGGAGCATTTTAAAGGAGGAGGATGGTAACAGCAAGTTAATCAGACTGATAATTCTTATTCTTACTGGACCAGTAGTTTTTCCAAGGCTCTGTGAAAAAAACTCAACCAAAAAGACTACTAATTAATGCTAGGAGTTTTTACCTTTTGGATCCAAGCAAGGCTATGGTCAGGGCTTCAAAAATTAAGTGACCTGTTGGATTCTGCAAGGTTGGTGTGTTGGAATAGCTGGATATGGAAGAAAGTCTACTTTGATACGTTTTTTTGGGTTTTGTGTTTCTCTCTGCTGTGTTTATTTTCAGGATTAGAATTGCCTTTATCTTTGGTTCTTTTGGTTATATGTGGGGCTGTGTTTTTTGGTTCATTTCTGATTCCTTAAGACCCGTTGGCCTGGCTGACAAGTGATGGCTGAGTTTGGTGAATAGCATGACATCAGTTTTGCTTAGGTTGTTGTTTCTTGAACTTCTTGCACTCTTTGCATCTTCTCTATCACCAAATCACTTCCTGAGTGTTGTGTCATGTAGTCACCCACTCTTCTGAGTCACCTTTCCTCAGTGTTACTGTTAATTGTTTAGAACTGCATTCATAAAAGCCCTCTTTGCATCACACACTTTGTGGTAAAAGTGATTAAGGTGCCCTTAAATGAATCCTGCATGTGGATGCATGTACTGTCCTTTGTGTATGCATCTCAGTCCTACATTACACTGAGATCCTGATATTGGCACAGAATGATCTTGTAGCTTTATGAGGAATGAATAAGAAAGTATAAGGAGACTTCCTGTACAGATAGTTCAAGGCACATACAGGAATCCCTGCTTCTGTAGGTTTATTCTGTCTTTGTGTGGATAAAAGTCTTTACTGTATTTGTGTGCCAGAAACATACAAGCATCCCTATGCTTGCAGGGCTTAGGCAGTAACTCTGGCTTATTTCTTGCAGATCAAGACAGTGATGTTTGATAAAACTGGGACCATCACCTATGGAGTTCCTAAAGTCACGAGGGTGCTTTTGATGGGAGACACGGCTGTGCTCCCCCTGAAGAAGGTACTGGCAGTTGTTGGTACAGCAGAAGCCAGCAGCGAGCATCCTTTAGGAATGGCTGTCACTAAATACTGCAAAGAGGTACTTAGCCTTCTTATTTCATCCAAAGCCTGAAGCCATCTGTGAAAATGCAGCAATGTTGTATAAAATCATCAGGTCCCAGAGGAAAAGGCCTGCCTAAACAGTAATGGGCTGGAAAGCAGGGAGATTGCATGGTTGTGCATCTTGGTCTGGACATTACCAGAAGGTGTATTCTAACCTGTTCTTTTCTGGTAACACTCTGGAATTCTGAAGCAAAATCTTGCTAAGTTTATCTTGAGCTAATGAGAAAATAAGGAATATATGCAGGAAGAATACTTAAAATAACATCATGAAACAAATGTGTGTGGGGACATTTCTTATGTTACCTGACTGTAGTCACCTCTATTAGTCACTTGCTCATTTGAATAAATTAGGCAAAAGGCTTAAAACTTGAATATTAAACTGTGATATTTGTGAGTTTCACAAATGAATTAATAGATTACTCAAGTCTTTGCAAATTTTACATGCCCTCAGAGATCATTTATATATTTCATGTGTTCCTCAAGCTTCAGGAAGAAGGAAAACACAAGTCATAGTGAAAATAGGAAGCCTGTGAAAATAAACAATTTATGTCTGCTAAGAAAATCATCAATTGATTTAGGGAAAAAATACTTGAAAAGACGATATCAAACTTATTAGATCTTTCAGTGATAAAATTTAGAAATAAAACCACAAAATTAGGAGGAAAAAGAGAGTATGATTAATGAACCATTTGCCTTTCTTGTATTTTACATTTCCTATTTAAAATTTGTTTTGGTACCTTGACAGCTCTGCAGTCATCCCATGCAGCAGTTATTACTGGATCATGGCTTATATGAATTGTAATGCTATACTGTTGACTGATGTTCTTGCTACCTGCCTTATCATCCCTGTGTTTTAAGGTCACTGAAAGGTACATATAGTTCCAGCTTCCAGAGACAACCCAGAATAACTTGTTTACAAATTAGTATTTTCTCCATTCTTTTTTGTAATTTGTAGGATCCTGATAATCCCTTTGCTCATCTTGAAGGTACTCAATGGCTTCTCTCCCTAGCTCAGCAGAAAAATCCAATTTCTTTAACATCCAGCTAGATCCCTTCAGGAATTAGATACAGTTTTTCGCCGTACTTTTACATATCTATAAAAGGTCTGATCCACCACAGCCAATTTTCTGTGAGGTTAATTAGATGTTGCATCTTTTAGAAGCTGTATTGCTTAATGTTATAATATTTCTCTTTCGTTCCTAGTCTTGGCTGAAATCATGAACCACCGATCTAATTTTTTCATCTTTCATCTAGATGATGATGAAAGATTTTCATCCAGAAAATCTGTTTCTTAGGGTTTGCTGGTGCTAGGGCTGAGACCTGGCTGTGATCTATATGGCTGCCCCTTTCTAGAAAGTCTCAGCCACAGCACACGCAGAGCATCCTTATTTTTAGTTCTGTGCTACTGATACTCCAGGCTAGTTTTCAGTTAGTCAGTCATTGTCAAGAGGAGGAATGAGGCCTCTTTTTGGCAAGAGTTATCTAATATTTGTACCCCATGTGGGCAGCACAGACTGACGATGGCCTCTGGTTACCTTTGCAGGAGCTTGGCACTGAGAGCCTGGGATACTGCACTGACTTCCAGGCAGTCCCAGGCTGTGGTATCAGCTGCAAGGTCGGAGGAGTTGAGGCCATCCTTGGCAGTAAGCTGGATGCTAACAGCAGTGGGGATAGCAGTGCTCCTCTGGGAGATAATGCAGTGATCACGCTCTTGGAATCACAAGGTAAGTCTGTCCCTGCTGCCCCTGTGCCAGCTGCAATGTGAGAGAGAATGAATCAACAGCACCAACCACCTGCCAAACTATGTACAAGAGGAAAGTGGGTTTGGGGCAGAAGGAAGCAAAGAACAGGAGGGACAAAAATGTGCCTTAACAAAAATTGAAGCTCTCTCTGCAACTCTTGATCTCTCTGCAATTCAGAAACTTAAATGAGAATTAGGTACAGTGATGGGTACTTGAAAATTCCATACAATACATAGACAATGAGGCATACCCAGCAATATTCCTTTTGGACAGAAGAATGGTCCAGCAGATAGCAAAGTTTGACATTTAGCATTATCTTCCCATTTAGAGCAGTTACCTTTAACATATATTATCTTACTGTAACTTTTTATATCCTACCCTTTAGTTTCATATTAACTTGGACCTTTTTTTCTTGTTCATATACCTCTCAGGGCACTTAATTAAAAAGAACCAAAACCCAGACCTATTCAGCAGATGCAAAACAAAGTGTGCTATATTAGAAAACCGAGTTTCAGTGCCTGATATTTTTGATTAGGCCAATACAACTGGGTTTGTTTCAGACTCTCTCGAAGCCACTTTGCTATTTTGTAGTGTAAGAGAGAAAGAAAAGGTATTTAAAGCCTTCCTTAAGAAGCTCATCAGTTCTCTTCAGAAGGCTGTGCTGCTCTTGACCTTTTTGAGAAAGCTATTAGAAGAATTAAATGGAATGAGAACTTCAATCATCAGAACTGTGTCATTTGTGAATGGTGTTAATGTAGTATTTTCGCACCTGCTCACATGGTTCTTGTGAAGTTTCAGGGCACTTAATTAAAAAGAACCAAAACCCAGACCTATTCAGCAGATGCAAAACAAAGTGTGCTATATTAGAAAACCGAGTTTCAGTGCCTGATATTTTTGATTAGGCCAATACAACTGGGTTTGTTTCAGACTCTCTCGAAGCCACTTTGCTATTTTGTAGTGTAAGAGAGAAAGAAAAGGTATTTAAAGCCTTCCTTAAGAAGCTCATCAGTTCTCTTCAGAAGGCTGTGCTGCTCTTGACCTTTTTGAGAAAGCTATTAGAAGAATTAAATGGAATGAGAACTTCAATCATCAGAACTGTGTCATTTGTGAATGGTGTTAATGTAGTATTTTCGCACCTGCTCACATGGTTCTTGTGAAGTTGGATTGAATTCATAATGAGGGGCATTGTTTGTTAGAACAACACTACTTTTTGTCTTGTCAGAAATAGCCTTTATATTTGAAAGTCATTAGTTGTGAGAACAAAGCAGGACGGCATTTACTAAATGTGTTACTGCACTTATTCAGAGAAACAATGCCGACTGGCAAAGGCAAACACAGGCAAATACTTCCATTAAGTCCATGACGCAGTTCTGTATGTAAACAGGCACAGACTGAGTCTTGAAAGAGAAAAGTTTTATGAGGCTGTCTCCAGGCAGTGCCTACGCCTAACTTGTCTTCCTCAAACATCTCTGCCTGTGTACACTGCTTTTGAGATGCTCATTTTTCTTTTTGTCTGTGCACAAAGGTCCAGCAGCTTCTCAGACATACTCGGTGTTGATTGGAAATCGTGAGTGGATGCGACGCAATGGCTTGAATATTACAAATGATGTCAATGATGCCATGACAAACCATGAAATGAAGGGACAGACTGCCATACTAGTAGCTATAGATGGTAACTGCTTTTCCTTAGAGTGTCTTAATAAATATGAGTCAATCCTACTGTGGAACAGATGAAAACAATCTGGAGAAGTTGATCACTGGCTTAGTGTTAAGAAACTACTAATCTTTTACTGCAGAATTGCTTGTGAACTGTAAAGTATCAAGGTGTTCTTAACAGAAGCTTTTACCACAGAACAGTGTTTACAAGATTTTGTTGTCTAGTTTTTAATTTAAGAATTAATTTCTGAACCCCCTGTTGTCTAGGATCATTGTTCAAAAAAGCAGTGCCAATACAGTGCCATGTCCAATCCTTAATTTACATCAGTTAATGATCACGGACCAACCTATCACATCACCGGTTTTGGAACATGTAATGAATAAACATGGTGATTCATTAGATCAGTCAAGTGTAATAGATTAGACTAAATGAGTTTTGCCAGTGGGGTTCTGTTCTGTGCTATGCAGAAAGACAATACTTAGATGTGAGAAATTATTGCAATGGTGATAGATTGCCAGTGCACCTGTGATCTTGAAATGAGGCCTATGATTAATTTACTGAACAAACATTCTCAGTGCTCCTAGAGAGCAATTTTGAAAGACATTTGCTTGTGAAGGAAGTGTGAATGCACCTTTGAGTCAATGTACTGGAAGGCAGATGCAAGACTTCTCAATTAAAGTAATTAATTCTAGTAGAGATCCAACCCTGAAAGACTAGGGGACATAAAACCAGACTCTATATGCTTCCTCTTGGAGGAGTGGCTTCAACATCTGACCTGGGCACAAATACTGTGGGCCACTTTATCTGGCCCACTGTCGTATTTGTCCATACCATAAAACATAGAACTCAGGCATGTTTAAAAGCTACTCTCCTCCCCATCTTCCTGATCGCTAAATATCAAAGGTGTTCACTGTTTGATCTGAAACAGACAAATGATAAAAAGAAGAGACCATAAGTGAGAAAGCTGCAGACGTGAGTGTCAGTATTGCCCAGAATGTGTTATTTCACAAGTTGCCACAGTGTGATTGAGGGGGATCCCTGTTCTCCTGCTGCCACTTTGCCTCCCACAGCTCTCTCTGACAGAGGATGTTTTTATTTGTGCAGGTATGTTGTGTGGAATGATTGCAATTGCAGACACTGTCAAGCAGGAGGCGGCCCTTGCTGTGCACACGCTGCAAAGCATGGGAATAGATGTGGTGCTGATAACAGGGGACAACAGGAAAACTGCAAAAGCCATTGCTACTCAGGTATCTGCTTCTCTGTGTTCCAAAAAGCTATGTGATGAGGTTCTAAAACTCTGATTTTCCCTGGTGAATTTAAAGCAGAAACTTCAGTTTCCCTGGAACTGCAGTTTCCCTGGATACCTTAAATGAAGACTAATTTTTCTTGAACTGGACTGAAAAATAGGTCAAGTCCTATGGCATAGTAGAGGCAAGTGGCTGCATCAAGATTCCACTGAAGACATACAGTCAGAACTTCTCCAGAGGAATAGTTTCTTGCAGTAATTTGTTGGTTGCTGTACTGAAGCCTCCTGTTTCCCTTTGCTGAAAGGCAGACCTGTTTGGTTAGTGATGAAGGAAAGTTCCTTGAAGGTCCAGGTCAGTCACAGTTAGAGAAGTGTGGATTTGTCATATCTTAAAGGGCTACATAACAATATGAATTATTATTAAGAAGCATAGCGGTCTAAAGGAGGTTGGGTTTATATGAGATGTCCCTGATCTCAAAGTATAAATGAAAAGTTAAATTCTCACTCTTCCTTGCTATGTTTCCACCCTCTCAATCTTCATTTCCCTCTTTCCCTTTGCATTGGTCTACTTCTAATCTTACCATGTGCCACTTTGCTTTCCTCAGGTATCCCACCACACAGCTGACTCAGCCAGCACTGTGGTATGCACGTTCTTCTGTGCTGTGAGGTCTGTTTTTTTTCTCCATGTGATCCTTTAATCCTCCTCCTATTGGGTTTCACACTTTTCCTTTTGTGTTCAGTTATGGTAAAGTGCTTTCCCACCCAACTTTCTTTGTCAAGGGAAAAAAGTGTTTCAGAAACAAGCTTGAATTCATTTATGGTTCCAGGAACTCAGATGAATGTTTTAAACAAGCTTAGTCTGTGTCAACCCACATTTTCATTGAATTTTTGGAGCATACTTACTTTCCAATGGAAAGAAATGGACAGCAGTTCTAAAAGCGTTATAAAATGCTGCTTTTTAAAGGGTTAAAAGAGAGCTTCTATCTTACGTGGTGAAAAGCTGCTTCTGCCTGGTGAAGCAGCCAAACAAAGGGCAGTATCCTAGCACTGTTTAATACACTCATCTGTTTTTCAACTACAACACTAGATCCATTGGTAGCAACTCCACATTAGTTGAGATGTGGATGGGTAGAAGCATTTAGCCAGCCATCTGCTTTATTTTTATAATCTCCCTGAGACTTGCACATACTTGTTGTCTCTGTGTTTCCCTGCTGTAACTGCTTGATCATGCATGGTTCCTGTGTTGCGTTATCTACTTGAAGCTTCTGCAAAGGGATCTGGACAGGCTGGATTGATGGGCTGAGGCCAGTTGTGCGAGGTTCAAAAAGGCAAAGTGCCAGGTCCTGCACTTGTGTCACAACAACCCCTGCAATGCTACAGGCTGAGGGCAGAGTGGCTGAAAAGCTGCTCAGCAGGAAAGGACCTGGGGGTGCTGGTCAACAGCAGCTGAACATGAGCCAGAGTGTGCCCAGGTGGCCAAGAAAGCCAATGGCATCCTGGCCTGTATCAGCAATAGTGTGGTCAGCAGGACCAAGGGAAGTGGTGGAGTCACCACCCCTGAAGGTATTTAAAACACATGCAGATGTGGCACCTGGGGACATGGTTTAGTGGTGGACTTGTCAGTCCTGAGTTAACAGTTTGATTCAATGATCTTAGAGGTCTTTTCTAACTTAATCTGTTCTAGGATTCTTTGATTTTACTGAAACATTTATTGGTGCATCATGCAGCATGATCAGGTGAAAACTGCCTCTTTTAACCATCGAACCTTTATTGCTAGGGCAATGGAGCTCCAGAAGCCATGCAGGGCATGATGCTAAGGGCAGAGTATGGTTTGCCAGCATCTCTGCAGTAGGAGGGGGCTGTAATCAACCCCGATCATATACGAAAGGCATGTTGCTCTTCAGTTTTCTGTGTAGCTTGCAAGCGTTGCCTTCACCATAATCAGTTTGGTTGATACTCCTGCTTACCCTTCACCTAGAACAGCAAAGGGCTCTTCCTTTCAGCATGAAGCATGTCACCAACTGGGTGTCTTTCTTTGCACTTAGGTTGGGATCAAAAAAGTCTTCGCGGAGGTTCTTCCTTCTCACAAGGTTGCAAAGGTCCAGGAACTCCAAAATGGAAAGAAGAAGGTTGCAATGGTTGGTGATGGAGTCAATGATTCCCCTGCACTAGCCAGGGCTGATGTTGGAATTGCAATTGGAACGGGCACTGATGTTGCCATTGAAGCTGCAGATGTTGTTCTTATCCGAGTGAGCATTACAGTTTTGACCTGTCCTCTTTTACCACTGACACTCTCCTTTTTTGATTTAGTATTCTGAATACTGCATGTGGAAAACACTCAGTTTTTTCTTCTGTCTTGCAGAATGATTTGCTGGATGTAGTGGCCAGTATTCACTTATCGAAGAGAACAGTTCGAAGAATACGAATAAATCTGATTCTTGCCTTAATTTATAATATGCTTGGAATACCCATAGCAGCAGGTATGTGACTGCCAGAGCTCAGCTTGTCAAAGACAGCAGCACAGCTGATCTCTGTGGTGCCTCTTGTAGGATTGAGTCCCTGCTCGAGGAACTGGAGAGGTTCCTAGATTATTTAAAACTTGCTAGAAGGAGGGCAAAAGAAATACTTTTTTTTCCCATATTTTTTTATCTCTTTGCTTGCCTCTTGGGAATAAATACTTCTAGATGAAATTAAAACCATGCTCTTACTTCATGTAGCAGTACTCAGCAATTGGTTTCTGTATATTCAAACTCATCTCTAATCAGGTGTACCATCCCACTTTTGGGTGCTCCCTCTTTTATTCACCCTGAATCACACATTTTCTCTCCTATTACTTGAATTCTCTATGCCTCTGTCAGACATGCTCCAAATTCCTACTTAAAACTTACTTCAAGTATTCCTTATTTTGTTTATGAGTAACTTCTCCCTCCTTTTCCCATCCCATTGCCTTGTCTTTCTGTTGCCTTTGCTGTGTTTCATATGTGCGGAGTATCTGGAAGGGACAAAGTCTTACCCTGTGGCTGCAGTCTTGTACCTGTATTGGTGCAAAGGTCATCCCTTGCAATGGAAGGGACATGTTTGGTAATGAGTGAGTAAATACATATATTGATCTAGTTGCATTTATGGAGGTCTCAGCAAGCTGTGTTGTAGAACTGCTGATCTGTTCTATGATATGCAGGGATGGAAATGCCCGTGCTGGGATGAGCAGCTCTGGCTCATGTCCGTATGTTTTTTTGCTAGGTGTGTTCATGCCTGTCGGCCTCGTGCTTCAGCCTTGGATGGGATCAGCTGCAATGGCAGCTTCTTCTGTGTCTGTCCTGCTGTCTTCTCTGCAGCTGAAATGGCAAGTTGTCTTGTGTTTATCAGCTGGGGAACTGTGGCAGTACTGAGGCTGGGACTCACAACTGAGACACTACTTTGGGCTTTCTACATCTAAAAGTACCTGAAAGTCCTTTAGCTTGGCATTGTCTGTCCAATCCTTGGCTCCAAAAGAGACAGGTGTCACTATTATGAACTTACCTGGACTAAGACAGTATGGAGTATTCTTTAACTAGCAGCTAAAAGTGTGACTGGGTGTTACCTGGGCCCATGTGGTGGAGATCTAGTTCAATACCAAGTAATGACAGGATGTTTTGCTGTGAATATCAAATGAACAATTAGTTTGAAAGATAATTGTCCATAATTTAACAGTAGATTTTTAAAGAAATATTTGTACCTGTTTGGTTTTTATTTTTGTCTATTTAAATTAGCCAGAGAGAAACAGGGAAGCGGTGTATTTATTCTTTTGCACCTTGCTGCAGATGAGGCATCTTCCTTTATTCTTTTGGAAGCAAACCAATTTCTGAACTATAACAAGATTTTTCAAGTTCTATTCATTTTAATGCTACATTTTTGGGTGCCCTTTTTGGCAGTTACAGTGGACCTGTTCTTAACAGCATAGAAAGCAAACACTTTAAGACTTTTTATGGTGTCTGAAATTGGTCCAAACCTTCACATATTTTTACGGTAGCTGGGGTCTTCTGTATGTTACAGTATAGTGCAGCACAGTATCATATAAACTAATATAGGAAATCTATTACTACATCATATTTCTAATCCTGCAAATGCTCAATGACACCACAATATAAAATACAAACTACATACATACACACATCTGTTTGCAGAATCAGCCCTACCACTACAGGATTTTCATCCTAAAAGGTTTCTGTGTATAGTTATCCAAAGGATGAAAAATTTCTATAAAGGGATTCCTTAATTCTTCATTTCTTTTGACCTTGTGCTGATTTCATGAAGTGTCACACACCATTGTGGGTAGATATTGAGAACCCCCTAAAAAATATTTGGCTTCAGAAGCCAAATTATGGAAGCTGTATTACAGTATACTCTTTAGAACAATAATCTTTCTTGAAGCTTCAGATCAGGTGAATAGAACTTCAGGTTCCAAAGAATACAATAGTACATATATACGTGAAGAAGACCACACATACTTGCCATTGCTGGGATTTGACTTAGTATACACTGAATCAGAAAGTGATTTTTGTGTCATTGAGCCCATTCAGCTGCAATTTTCTTCTATGAACCTTCTCATAATTCAGCAAATTCACAATTTTTCTTAAAGAACCTCACTTTGAGAGTCCCTCTCTTTTACTATTGAAATGTCTTAATGCCATGTGACAAGTACTCTTAGCCATTAACACTATGCCTGAAGTGCATGGAATAATAGAATCATCCAGGTTGGAAAAGACCTTTAAGATCATTGAGTCCAACCACTAACCTGGCACCACCAAGTCCACCACTAAACCGTGTACCTAAATGCAACAGAAGAGTGCTCAAGCAACAGTATGTGGTCTTGAATGAGTGAAAACTCAGATCAGAGACATCTTGAGCAGTCTTCTGCATTTCTCCATCATCCTCCCTTATTCTTCTGTGCTTGTCTTGGCTTGAGAGAATTGGCAGGCTCAAAATTCAAGTAGTAATAAAAATTATTATTTTGTAACTGATTTTTGACACCATCACATTCTTGACATATGAATTATTTGTGAGCTATTAGATAAGAAACTTAATTTAAGCATATGTTAATTCATCTATATATATTTTTTTATATAAACACTTCCAAGACATTTAGGTTTTCAGAAGTTTCTGATATGATTTAGTGCCAGATGCTTCTAAGCGCTGACCTTTTGTTGTTAACATCTTTTCTCTTCTTAGTTACAAGAAGCCAGACACAGAAAGTTATGAAGCACAAGCTCAAGGCCGCATGAAGCCACTCACTCCTTCTCAAATCAGTGTTCACATTGGAATGGATGATAGGAGGAGGGATTCTTCCAAACCATCTCCTTGGGATCAGACTAGCCAAGTGTCCCTCTCCTCCCTGGCTTCAGACAGGCTGCCGAGACGCAATGGTTTTATTGAGGAGGAAGGGGGCAAGTGGTCATTGCTCATAAATGGAGCAGATGAAGAACAGTACATGTGAAGCACTGGACTCTTAGTATAGGGGGAAATACTCCTCCTCACCATTGAGGGGAGGGACTGAGTTATTTAATCATCAGCTTCAGTGTTGTAAGTGAAGTATTCCTTCAGCTCATAAGACAGTTGCAACTCTGCTCAATGTTGGGTTGTATGGATTGTGGATTTTTTTCAGGTCACCAGTTATTTCTAGTTATGGAAATAATCTGTGGCACTATAATGAACTGGCTTGTTTGCACACAGCATTTAGTGAAATAATGTAAAATTGTAATTTTCAGAGTCTAAAAGAATTTCTTTCTCTGTGACTCTTTGCTAGGAACCAAATTTCATACTTTTTACTCTTTCGAACTTTATTACTTCAAGACCACATGAAGCAAAAGTATTTTCAGAGCTGCCAAATATTAATTTGTGTCTAAATGAAATTAGCAATGGCATAAGGAACACTGCGGCCAGAAGTTGAATTTTTACACAGAATCCTAACTAGTCATGTCACTGTGAGAACACTATGTGTTTAGGATTCATGGCATCTCCTGGGACCAAAAATGCTTTGTTGTTTCACCTGCCATAACTCTCTGAAAGGTCTTTTTCTAAGATTTTCACTTGCTTTGAGGTATTGCATCCTTTTGATGCACATTTCTACTGCTCTCCTTGATTTTCTCTTTTGCTCCATATGAGCCCTTTTCCCCTTTTTCTTGCACAAGAGATCTTGGATGCGTTATCATTATGTTTACAGATATTCCTGTTTGGGACAAACTCCTTTAAGTCACCAGGAACCTTTCCATTCCTATTGAAGTCCATAAAGGCAGAACGGTTCCTGGTCCCAGTTATCCAAGATACCTTGCAGGATCCAGGGAAGCTCCTAAGAGTTGGGCACTTTCTGTCTCTTTCCTCTGAAAGAGTGAAGAATTAATGCCGGTGTGAGCAATGGTGGTATTTACCTTGGTATGACTGAGCAGAACTAGCACTGGTGTGACTCCAGCATAGCTGCATAGAGTAAGTTTATTGCATAACTTAACCCCGGCTTGCTGGTTGCTTAAAATGCAGCTAAAATTTTAAATTATGAAGGTGGAAAAATGGCCTTAAAGTGGGCTTCTATTTGCCATCATATAAATAAATGACAGGACTTGAACTAAGGAGATTTGTAATTTAAATTTGTATTTATGTTTTGCATTGGTTTTAGTTCCCCTCTTTACTTCAGTGAGAAATCAAAGTACTGGACAACCCTTTTTTTTGTTTTAACATCTTTACCAAAACTTGCAGTAATTTCTTCCCTGTGGATGGCAGATTCACCCCTTAACACTCTTTAGAGTCAGGACAATAGGAGTCAACATCTTTGGTGCACTGGATCCAGTCCCAGAGTGCTGTGTTGTCCAGGTGTGGGACTCTGATGTAAGAAGGGTTTTATAGTCTAATTTAGAAAAAAGAGGAAATACTGTGCTAAACAAAAGGAAATAACTACTTCTTTTCATTGACTGAAATATAGAGCTGTTTCCAACATAGGTTCAAATCCTGCTTCTCCCAATGTAAAAATGAAAAACAAGTCAGACAGGAAAAGAATTGTGCTTAAAGCATTGGACAGGTCTTCCTATTTTCTCAGCACTGTCTTAAATATAATTACAAATCAGTTTTGAAACTCTATACAGGTAGACATTGCTTTCACAGCACACACTTTTCAAACATGCCACAGATCCATGTCCCTGTGGGAAGGAGAGTCTGAAATTTTACTATTCTCTGTTTTCTTACCAGTCCTTACAGTAAAAATATGGGTTGCTTTAGTTGTTTGTTTTTTTTTTTTTAAATCAAACAAATAACTGTGTCTTTGTTTTTGTTTTTTTTATTGAAGGGTTCAGAATAAAAAGAGCATAAACAGAGATTGTTGGATTGCAGGATACATATGCATGAGGTTTTGTGATTGCTTTGTGATCTGTTTCAGGCAAAATATAAAGGAGGGAAAAAGACACAGTGTTGTATTATGTTGAGACAGGTGAGGTTGCAAGCATGTTAAAGGGTGGAAATAGGATTCAAAATCATCTTGGAAAATTGGACAGAACCAGCAAAGTTTGCAAACAGAGCAGAGAGGAATTAAAGGCCAATGCAGCTGGAAAAGGTCAGCTGGTTGTCTGGCATTCATTTTGTGACCCATTCTAACAACACAGTGATGCTGCAAAAAGATGAGAAACATAGAGAGTTATAAAGACTACTGTATGACCCATATGACATAAAATACCTCGTTCTGCTCTGGAGAGGCATCAACTGAACTGTCAGGTTTAGTTTTGTATGTCCTGCTTGTTAGGAAAAAACAGAGACAGTTCTGATAAGAGCAATGAGATTTAATAGAAATCTAGAAAATGTGAGAGTATAAGTATATGAGAATGAGAAATATAAGAAGCTGGAAGGAGTTTGAGTAGGTTTGCCTACAGAATACCAAAAGGAAATACAAGTCTCAAGACACAAAGAGAACAATTTATTCCTTTCATCTTTTCAATGTCTTTTATGTTCATGGTGACTAGAACAAGAAAATAATAGGCTTATTGAACCAAAGAATATTTAGATTAGTCACTAGGGAGGAGCTGTGTAACAGGAAAGATTGTGGAGCACTGGAAGAGGTTACAGAGGGGGGCTCTTCAGATACACGCGGCAATCAGGCACATATTTGGTGATAATGTGTTAGCCAGGTGAATCCTGCCTTGGGGCAGGCAGCTGCCCTACACCAGCTTCCTGACCTCCCCAGATGGGCTTTCTCTTATCCTGTGAAAGTAATATTAACTGGAAAATTATTGGAGCAGAGGACTGACCACACTATCCTGCTCTCAAGAAGTGCTGAAGAGCCAGAAGAAAGATTGACTTATTTCATAACTTGAAATGAACTGGAAAATATGTTAAGTTTGCTAATTATATTTGCATAATGTCTTAGACTTTAAACTGCTGTGAAACTTGCATAAATCATAGAATCATAGAATGGTTTGGGTTGAAAGAATCCTTAGAATTCATCTAGTCCAACCCCCCTGCCATGGGCAGGGACACCTTCCACTAGACCAGGTTGCTCAGAGCTCTGTCCCACCTGGTCTTGAACACTGCCAGGGATGGGGCATCCACAGCTTCTCTGGGCAACCTGTGCCAGTGCCTCACCACCCTCACAATAAAGAATTTCTTCCTAATGTTGAATGTAAACCTCTGTCAGTTTAAAGCCACTC
>VZTH01002634.1:0-29105 GCA_013397815.1 Aleadryas rufinucha
GCATGAAAAGCCATTTCCATGCCTTTTTTTTTGACTCAAGCTCTTCAGTTCTGCCAAATGCCTCTCTTGTTCTTGCCTTGAGTGAGCTGAAAATCCCAGTCTGTCACCTCAGGATGGTTTATTCCATTATCTCCTTTCATATTTCCTCTCCTGTGAAGGACACTGTCACTGTCTTTACAATGGATGTGGACAGAGTGTACTCTCATTCGTTTCGTCACACTGCACATGGGATGTGCCTTCCTAGGTCAAGCTGTGTTTCCCAGGGGCTAGCAGGGAAATTCCCAAAGTCTGGAAAATTCAGACCTTTTACAGAGGGTCTACCAGGCTCCCTTTGTGTGAAGCAGCTGCTAACTATGCCAGCTCATCCCATGGCCAGCTCGCTACTGGTGGAAGCCGTTTTTAATGGTGATCTCTTTACCTACCACACAGCTGGCTCTCCTGCCTCACAAATTCTTCCCTGTGAGGATGGTGAGGCCCTGGCACAGGTTGCCACCAGAAGCTGTGGCTGCCCTTCCCTGGAAGTGCTCAAGACCAGGCTGGATGGGACCCTGAGCAACCTGGGATAATGGAAGGTGTTCCTGCCCATGGCATGGGGGTGGAATAAGATGGTCTTTAAGGTCCCTTCCAACCCAAACCATTCCATGATTCCATGATTACATTGCCAATCCTTAGCAAGAAGAAGTGAGATCAGACATCTGGTTTAATTGCAGTATTTAGACAAAAAAAAAAAAAAAAAAGGAAAGAAGTTCTAATATAAAAAACAGATTAAATACTACCTTGATCATTGCTTGCCATTGCTCATATTCTGCTTATCCTGGTTTCCTTTTTTATTCTTGCATGGAGGGGCTTTCATTGTTTCATTGATTTATTGAGTTTATAACAAAGTCTTTTAACTTAGTCCTCATTTCCTAGGCTTATAACAAAGCCAGTATTTGAATGGGGAATACCCATTAAATATTTTCTTTCCAGATTTGAATGCTTTCCACATAAATTTTATAGAAAACACTTAACCGAAGAAAGAGATAAATCCCACATTTTCTTGCTTATAAGCACTGGGAACCACAAGTTTGCTCTCACAAACACCAACTCCCCCATGCATAAATTGTCTTTTTCCCTAGACATACTTTTCTATATACAAATGTATTAATGTTGAACATTTATATAGAGTTTTTGCAAATTATACTGCACAGATTGTGAGGAACCAGGACAAATTTCAGCTTGTTTCATGTAAAACAACACAAGATACCTGACTCCAGCAGCACTTTTAAAGCTCTTCAATGAGACTGCACCTGTTGATTTAAGAATGTGTATTTTTGAAGGAATATTCAATGTTTTCATTCTATTAGCATTATTTGACAATAAATGGACTGCTGGTCCATCTTCCTCTTGTGATATAATTCACCATCGTGTTCCTTCCCATGCAGAGAACAGAAATATTTATTAAATACTTTTGCCTTATAGCAGCAGAGTTAATAATTTTATCACAACAATCTATAAATGGAACTGTAAATCACTGCGATTTATTTCACTCCTAACATAAAAAAAGACATCTTCCCTAAGGTCTTTATTGACTTCCTATGCTCTGTTCCCAGTGAAATACAGTCATTTCTGTTTCCACTTCTCTTCATACAATTTTTAATGAGTATTTTAATTGCTGCCATGCTGTACCACTGAACCAGGAGGTCTGGTAGACAGTTGTCCTATCTTTTGATTGCAAAATCTGTTCTGTCTCAAACAAGATTTCCCAAGTTTCAGTAATATTTTGTCCATTTAAAATTTTCAAGCTGTTGATCAAAGACTTTCCATATCTTTTACGGATTTCTGAGTGTCTGAGAAGCTTGGATGCCGCTGACTGCTCTGCACTAGGTGCGAGTACAAGCAATAGTCCCGCCACATTCCAGGAGCAGCTGGAATTCCAGCAGGAGCTGTGCACACCTGGCCTGCAAGTTTGACCCTTCCAGGGGGAAATCAGAGTCACTGAGGTTGGAAAAGAAGTCTAAGATCACTGAGTCCAACCATTAACCCAGCACTGCCAAGTCCACCACTAAACCATGTCTCCGACCATCACGTCCACACATTTTTTGAACACTTCCAGGCATGGTGAGTCCACCACTGCCCTGGGAAGTCTGTTACACTGCTTGACTTCCCTTTCAGTAAACGATTTCTTCCTAATATCCGATTTAAACCTCCCCTGGTGAAACTTGAACACCAGAAACCCTCATTTTAGGAAGAAATTCTTCCCTGTGAGAGTGGTGAGGAACTAGAACAGGTTGCCCAGAGAAGCTGTGGCTGCTCCATCCCTGGAAGTGGTCAAGGCCAGCTTGGATGGGGCTTTAAGCAACCCAGTTGCTTAACTGGGTCTAGTTTAAGGTGTCCTATCCACAGCAGGGGGGTTGGAACAAGATGGTTTTTAAGGTTCCTTCCAACCAAACTATTCTATGATTGTGTGATTTGCTGTATGTGACTCTTTTGCTTTCCCTTAGAAGCAGCAGCCAGATCCAGCATGTAATCCTAGAAAATGGACAGATGAGCTATGCTTATGGTCACTCCACAAGGCTGTTGTCCCCCGGATCTTTGCAAAGCTTCTGAAAACCTCCCAGGACAAATCCAAACGACGCTTGGTCTTTGGGAGATAATACAGTGAAAAAAGTAAAGTTCAGCTGCTGAGGATAAAAGAAGAGCAGCACCGCAGAACAGAAAAGAAAGCATTAGGAAGGACTCATTTAACCATTTATCAAGTCTATGTGTAAAACAAACTCTGGCCAAAGTTACAAATTCTTCTGTCCAAAAATTGCATAAACCCTCTGTGGTTTTTGTTGGGTCAGAATAAATATACAGCTTCTGCTTTACAAGGTTGTCTTCCCCTTTTTCCAAAAAGAAAATAAAAGTTATGCTTCCTTCTTTTATTGCTCTTGACCCCTTCTCTGAAAGCAGAAAGAAGGAATATTGCTCAACGGAGCCTTTGGCTGTGACCCTCAAATTGTTTGTTATGGCTGCGCAGGAAAGCAAAGTCCTACACATGACCTTGAGGGTGATTTTATAAAAATCAATCAACCACTGTTATGATGGCCTCCCCACCAAGCAAAATAAATACAATTAAGCCCATAATCACTTCTGTACAGTAATGTGCAAATTCAATGGGTCTCTTTAGGTGGAGTGAGGGAGAGAGGGGAGAAATATGTTGAGGCTATTTGATACTTTGTGAGAACATCAGAAGCACCATTCTTCTCAATTAACCCAGCAATTAGCCTCCACCTCTGCACGAACAGAAAAGAAATCTTTCTTTATCTGTCTTTACCAAAGGGAAAAAAAAAAGAGGGAAAAAAAGAATAAAAACAACAAGGCAACTCCATCTGTCCCACAGGAGGGGAGAAGCGGCCAGACCAAATAATTAAAAAAAAGAAATAGTAAAGAAAACAAACCTGATAATAAGGTGGGAGGTTTAATCTGCTGAAAGAATAATTACAACACCAGTGGTTTTGTGAAAAGAGATTTACCTCCTGAAGTCTTTGGGAAATGGTGGAGGACATGCTCAAAAGTAAAGGATTTAGAAAGGGAATGTTTTATCAATTATCTCTGTCAGGTATCCTGGACTGACTCATTCAATGCCACAGCTCAGGTATCCAAAACATTAATTATGACACGAGGCTGCATTATGCATTTCTGGAAAAAAAAAAAGAAAACAATAACAACGGAGTAGAGGATTGGGAGGATTGGTGTGGGGAGTTTCTTCTTGCCTCTGTCATGACGATTCACACTTGCAGACATAGCAGCTTACCCTTCTTAAAAAACTCATTTTAAATAAAAAAATAACTCTAACATAGATATTCTCATAATGCATAAAAACAATGTTGCTACCCCTCACTTAGGTTGTGATGTAGAGTGTTCTAGAGATTTCCTGAAGCTGGAGAGAAGCAAAGTCCCCATTCCAAAGTACACCTTTTATTTGGAGAAGTTTTCTATTATCACCTTTTGAGGCCACACTTTGCATTCACTGTCAATATAAGATATTTTTCCTGATTAACAGCTCATTAGGGAGCTGGAATAAAAGTAACATATTTATATTTAGTTCTACTTCAGATATTCACTTCCACTTCATATTTGATTTAATTCTACTTCTTTATGTAAAGCTGAATACAGTGTTGAAGCCAGAAAACTACAGGAATAGTGCAGGATAGTCTCAAGATATTTTTTCTTTTAATAATCAAGTGGTAGAAGAGTATCAGCAAAATGATCTTATATATCACTACTATGTCATAACCTCCAATTAACAGGAAATTTCCTCTGCATGGAAAGAGATTTGCAGATTGAAAGCTCATCCCCTCACCTGGACTGCTCCTTCCCATCACAGGGGAGATCTGCTCTGGTTGTTCCATGACCATAAATAACACCCCCACAGCCTTCAGCTTGCCCTTACCAGCTCCTCTCACTTGGTATTTCACATGACAAAGCCACAGAATCCCCCATGAGACAGGCTCAGGCTCAGAAGTTCTATTGCTGGCCAGCATCCCTGAGTGGCAAACAGCAGGATGCCACTGCCAGAGCTGGAATAGCTTTATTTGATCCTGTAAAACCACAAGTCTGCAGTGTGCTGGCAGCCCTCTCACTGCTCATTCTTCTGCTCCAAGGGTGTCCCTGGTAGGGCCTCCAAACAGGAAAAAAATATCCCAAAGCAACTAAAACCTTGCTGTGTAGAGAAAGAGGAATACAGAGTTTATGAGCTTTAAAAAAGACAATTAATTATTTCATGGATCTGTCACCTGCACCCTGTTGACATGCTCACAGGACAGTCCAATGAGCCATGAAAGTTGTTTGCTGGTTGGACCACAGCTGAACAAGACGCAAAGGAGAATTTTGTTATATCAGCCCCATCCAAAAGGCTGCTCTAACCAAGAGTCCAAAATTCATCCTGCACCTCCCTCAAAATGTTCCTCCAAGTTCATAGCACACAGGTACAGACCCCAGATTAGCTCTGAATTCAAATGCCTGCGGATTTCCACCAGCACATCACTAACACACTCAAAAGTTAAGCTTGTATTCCAGCATTTTGTTGGATGGAGGCCTTAATCCATTCCTGGGAGAGGAACCAGCAGCTGCTTCAGTACTCTCAGACAGAATTCATTTCCCCAGCCTGACAAGCCTTTGTTTTTTGGCTTGCTGTGCTCACAGCCATCTGTTCAGATGGCACGTGCTCCCTTGGAAGCTGGTCAGGCTTTTCCCTTAGAACTCAGGAGGCAGGCAAAGGCAATTCGGATCGGCAGCCCGGAAGGTGCTGCCACAGGTGTATCTCCTTCAAAGAACTCCTTCCGTCTCTTCAGCTCTCAGCTGGCCTTTGAAATACTTAGCAACACCTTTGATGGATTTGGAAGAGGAGAGCTGACTTGGTGGGGAAAAGGTGTGGACACTCCAGGGTGGCTTCTAGCTCATCTGACATCATCTGGGATCTAACTGAGGAGCTTCCAGGTGAGCCTTGTGAAGGCACCAGGTGAACACCACCCATAGAGGTGGGATGAAAACAAAAGTCCCTGGGCTGTTATTCCAAGTCCCCAAATGACAGACATTCATTAGGTGCACATTTNTCAGGTGAACACCACCCATAGACAGGGGATGAAAACAAAGGTCCCTGGGCAGACATTCATTAGGTGCACATTTGGAAATTCTTCCCTGAGAGGGTGGGGAGGCCCTGGCACAGGGTGCCCAGAGAAGCTGTGGCTCCGCCTGGATCCCTGGAAGTGTCCAAGACCAGGTTGGACGGGGCTTGGAGCAACCTGGGATAGTGGAAGGTGTCCCTTGTCCCTGCCCATGGCAGGGAGTGGAACAAGATTAGATTTAGGGTCCCTTCCAACCCTACCTCTTCTGTGATTTTGTGTTTCCCTCCTTCCGTGGGAGTGATTAGAGGAAGGAGTTGGTGCTGCCTCAGGTTTCTGCTCAGTCTCTGCCAGAGCTGTGTTCAGTTCCTTGGCCAGGATTAGCTTCCACAGATCTGCTCATCATGCGACATCCCAGAGGAGCCTTGAGAGCTCCTGAAGTTGCAGCAAATCAATTTTATTGGCAAGTGAGAGCCCTGGGAGTCCAACATACATCCTGTAAGCCCATCTGGAACATGATGGCGAAAGAAACCTGTGGCCCACACCCAAACATGAACCAGGGTTTGCAGCTGGGGGAGGATGTGAAAAGACCCACACTTTAAATTGCTACTAATTCAGGACCTTAAAACCCTTCCTCCAGGAATGTCCACCATTGCTGTTTGCACTCTACTGGCTAACACTGAATCCCTGCAGAAAAATGTACTGAAAAATAAAGAACTGATGCCTTTCACTGGTTTTCCATGAAAACAGACAGGATTTTAAAGCTCTGAGACTGATTATTGAAGGCTCACCGTAACAATGTAGGAAAATATCACACAGTGACAGAGAGAAATAGAGCCGACTTTTCTTCCTTTTAAATCTCAATTAAAAAATACATTGGATGAAATTTCCCATTAGCTGGTACTATTTGTACATCCCATGTTCTTTCTTTAATTAAAAAACATGCTTATTGCAATACTGCCAGAATCACTTTTACGGTATTTTAATTGTAATGTCTCTGCCTGATTAAAAAAGGAAAATATGAACTGGAAACTGCCTGCAAAAAAAAAAAAAAAGTATCACAATGCATATCCCAAATGGATTGTTCAAAACGGCACAGGAAACACCATGACAGGAGCAGGTTCCAAATGTGCCTACTGACAAGGGATTTAAAATTAGTTCAAGGAGTGGTTGAAGCCATAGACAAGAAAACAGAGGGAGAAGCTTTTTCCTTCTTTCACTGAATTAAAACCCAATATTTATCAGCAGTGACTGAAGGGAGGTTATCTGTCAACTATTGAAGTCGGTGCATCAATGAATATTGGATGCTTGCTGCTAATAGCATCAAAGACAAGGAAAAGACGAGCAAAATCAATATCTGTGTTTTCCCTACCCCCAGATTTACTCACAGGATCCATTCTGGCCACATTCTGATCAAAGAGTGGATTACAAGAAATTCAAAATATTCACAGAATCAGAGAATCGAAGAAAAACTGCACGTGGCACTCAGTGCTCTGGTCTAGTTGACAAGGTGGTGTTTGGTCAAAGGTTGGACTCCATGATCTTGGAGGTCTTTTCCAACCTAAATGATTCTTTAAGTGAAATTGAGGCTTTCCCAGTACAAGGATCAAAGCAATCTTCTCCCTTTTGCCTGCAAGAGTGGCCACCTCAAAATTGCCATTGCAAGAGCAACAGCCCAGTTGGGGATTTTCAATTCCACTGGGGTGTACTGGCAGCATCACCCCAAAATTCATCTCCAAGGAACTCCTGAAAGACCAGACAGCTTTTTTTTTTTGTCTCCAGACCTCCCTAGACCATTATAATTTCAAACAAAGGCAACAACACATGTCTGAGGTATCATCCCATCAAACACGAAGAAGTTCCTCCAGTGTAAGAGCCGCACAAAGGAAATTTCCATCTGTCCTGGGTTATCATAAATATTTCCATACTTGTGATGCCGGGATTACAAAAATAACTGCAATCTGCTGAACATACAGAATTATCTACAGTCTGTCTATCTTGTATCTCTTCCCCAATCAGTCCTGTCTGAGCTGTTTCACAGCCTGACTATTAAACTTTCCACTCTTGATATCCACATGTGCAAGTTCCGCTTGCTGAGGAGGAGGGAGAAACGGCTGAGCCCTCATGGCAGTGAGCAGAACCCAGCTGCCTAATCCTATTCTCCTATTGTTTCGACCTCCAGATCTTCTGCCCAGACAGTCTGGTCATTCCTAGAAGCACTATATATTTGGAGCTATATGTTAATACAGCCAAGAAGGGTCACTTCAAGGCTGCACGTGAAGTTGGTGTCCTTGTGCTAACACTCCTTTAAATAATTCCTGCAACATTGAAATCATCAAAAGGAGACACCACTGGGGCAGTATTCAAAATCCTCGTGGTGTCTTAAAAGAAGGGTAATTTCAAGAACTGGGCCTGTAAACTTGTGTTGGGTTTGCTGGATACAGCACCAGAAGGTGGGCAGTGTAGCAGCAGTGGATTCAGGAGCATTACAGTGTTTTTTCCATCCACAAAGCCTTTCATTTTCAGTTTAGGAGTGCACAGACAGCCTGATGCTGAGTCATGAAAGCCAAAGGGAGCAGAGCTACAGTTTAATCCCATTCTCCAGCTCTGACTAAGAAAAACTGTCCAGGTGGAATAGGAATGAGATGTTTCAGTCGAAGGACATATTTACATCTACCTTAGGGGTTAGGGGTTTACTGCCACGCCCATCTTGCACTTGGGGAACGTGGTTGATTATTTGATGTGCTCATGGAGTTGGTAGATGCTGCTCTGAGGTATCACCTGTGATTCAGTTTGAGATGGGTGTCTATAATTCCTAAGATGAACAAGCCTTTGGTGATGTGTGTTTCTATCAATACAGGAGCCTAAACATCTCCCCTGAACTGGACAACTTAAAAAAAAGGGAAGGTGAAGAAAGATGAATCTCAGCCTTATTTCAGAGTGGATCTTGGCATGTCTTGATGCCAAATGTAACCAAGGGTAAACAGCCAGAGAACCCATGGAAGTGGGAGTGGATGCAACAGGCAACTCCACAAAGCTCAGATAAAAAATTCCCGTGCAGGTTATTGTTTCTAAAATGTTTGGTTCCTCTTGGTACAAAACATTGGAGAATATAATCACATCTAGAATATTCTAATGCTGCTTTTCTAACTAAATTGACATTATAAACCAGGCTTCTTGGAAAACACGATAAAGAGGAGGAATGATTTGAATGTCAGATGAGCCAAAGCCATAAAGATACTACTCCAGACTTCATTAAATTCAATCAGAGTTCTGGTAGCTTCATGAATGCTGACTCATAGATCAAATGAGCCTTTGAATAGGTCCAAAGTTCAGAGGGCTTTTGCTCCAATATTGTGCCCCAATTCTTCACAAAGTCAGTGACTGAGCCCCAAGATCTTCATCCAGATTTGCAGCCCAAAGGAATCTGGTGTTCTGACCTGTCTCCTCTGAAGTATGTCATAATCACAATGAGGTTAAGAATCTTGAATCACAGATTTAGGATTTTCACTGGAGAAAAAATTGTACCAAAGTGTTTCACCTTTTTTAATCCGAAATTCTCAGCTGATTTTAAATTTTGTTTTTAAACAGGAATGATGTCGGATGTAGTAATTCTTGAAAACCTCTGAACATAGACTGAGCAAGTTCAATCAGTTTTGGAAATGTTCTCACTATAAGGATAAACTTGCAGAGCTTTGTCTTTATAGAATTATCATTCAAATTCAAATTAAGAAATAACTGTCAAATGCATGAATTTCATCATCATGTCAATGAAAAACTAGTGCCTTTAATATCATTTTAGTATTAAAGCAATTTTATCAGCAAAGATACAAGTTTTTACACACTTAAAAATTCCTGTTTTCATTTTTTGAGCTCTATTTCAGCAGAGGCTTAATTTTGAGCAAGCAATTTCACCAGCACAACTCATTCCCTTAATACCAGGCATGTGTACAGCAGTTTCCACAACCAGGACCTAACTTCCACGGGGAGAATATTTCTGGCATGGAATTACCAGTCCTTTGAATTCTTACTTTGACACCCACAGAGATATACCTGTCTCACACTTATTCTGGGTCTGTGTGCAGGTACATAAACCCAGCAGATCCAGGGTTTCCCATCATAACCATGCTCAGTTATTTACTTACCACCCACCAGCTGTGCTCTAGGATTTTGGATTATTTAGTGCATTCGATAGCTGTGACCTGCAATTCTGTAATGTCATTAATTTTGTAAAGGTGTTTGCGACACACCTGCCTCAAAGATGCCGAACAGAACAGAGTTGATTATTGTTATCAGCAGTGCCATTATCACTGAACACTGCACAGGAGAGAAGCAATCCTGGCTGGGGAAAGAAAAAAGGGGGGAAAAAAGGCCTTTTTGCTTGTATTGTCATTATGCCTCAAACAGCATAAACAATTGCTTCTGCACACAGAATAATTAAAATCTTGCCCTGTCCCCCATCAGTGCCCCCTTGCATCTACTGTGAGCAGGCTCAGCCTGAACAACCAGGTGTCTCCTCTGATGCCGGACCTGGGGGGTGGAAGGAGCGATCAGGGCCGTGAAAAACCCCAGCCCTGGAAGAAGAAGAGCCCCGAACCCCCCTCCTGCAGACCTTTGAGATGCAGCAGGCTGAGGATGCTCGTGGTGGTCCCCAAGAGCAGGGTCCGGCCTTCTTCTATCGTGACGTTATCGCCATCTCGCGGCTGGTGGCCAGCAGGCCAGCTGGAGTCCTCGTCCCACCGGCCGCAGAACTGGAGGGCAAGCTGGAAAGAGAAAGACCCAGAGAAGTTCAAAGCTCACCCCTTCCCACCTTTGAAGAAGCCGGCTTTCTCAGAGAACAGTGGAGGAGATGCCAATGCCATGTCCAGCGTGGCATTGGTGTCTCCTCCACGGTGTTCTGGGCAAGATGACTTCCAGAGGGACCCTGTGTAAGGCAAAGGAATAGAGGGATATTGGCATTGGAGAGGTTCTTGGCCTTCAGGAATGCCTGTCACAATCTGGGGGCTGCCCCTTGTCTCGTTCTGGTCTGGGGGATGAGGGATTTGCTGCAGGTGTGGCTGTGGACCGACCACAGGTTTCCTGGTGTGTGTCTCTCTCTGCCTCCCGAAAAGCAGAACTGCACTGTTGTTTCCTGGCAATGTCATAAAAACAGCCTGAAGAGCTTAGAATTAAAACATCCTGCTGGATGGGCAGTATTTTGCTTTAGAGGTTTTTTTTTTCAAAGGCTCTCCTGCCTCTCATCCCCATTTAGACAGACATTCCTCCTCTCAAATACCTTTTTAGCTTTCTCAGCTTATCCGGTGTTATTATTGCCTCTGCTTTGAGGGTGAGCACAGCAGTTCCAAATAAAGCTCTGAACAACTTGAAAACTGCTAATGGACTGACTCATGGTGTGCAATGGCAAAACGATGCCTGAGTTTAAAGATTCCTCCTCACCTCTAAACTTCAAGCATGTACTTTGCAGTGAAGGTTTCATAGAATCACAGAATTGTTTGGGCTGGAACCACTTCATTCCAGCCCCGCTGCCATGGGCAGCTACACCTCTCACTAGACCAGATTGTTTAGGGCCCTGATGGTGAACTTCTTGAAGAACCTCTGAATATTTCTGCCTGGACACGTGTGCAAAAGCATGGACACAGGCATCCAAAACATATTATTCAGTCTCATATGTGAACCAGCAAGAACATCCTCAACTCATCTGAGGTGGTGCAGGGGGAGGAACCAGACATGGAAATATTTGTGGTCCTCACTGGGCTGTGCTAATCCAAAGCAACAGTGGAAAGAACAACCTCAAGACAAACGCAAAACAGAGTTACTCCATTTTCCAACAGAGCACATTGAGTGCATTAAAGCTTTTGCTCAGGAGCTGCAGTTGAGGTGAATCAATAATGGGGGTGTTATGATCGTTATTCTCTTTTACTGCGCTGTTGTCAGGTTAAGCTTTATGTGCCTGATGCTTTATAGAATATTTCCCAGAGTGCTGTCCCTGAGCAACCAGGTCCAGTGGGAAGTGTCCCTGCCCATGGACCCTAAGATGAGCTTTAAAGTCTTTCTAACCCAAACCATTCTGCCATTCTATTATTCTAATTATTAACACCAGGCAATGGGTGATGGTTCCCAGGCTAAATGAGTCAACTGGTTGATATCCACCCTGGCTGGATGCTGGGATTTTCTATGACCCATTCTGTGGTTTCTCTACAAAGGGAATTAACTTAGTTCAGTTCAGACTGAAGCCTGGGGCTGTATTAACATACACGCAGTGAAAAATTCTTGGGAGCTAAAACTCTGGTGTCAGAGGGAGTGAACCATTTCATCATTACAGAAGTAAAATTACTCCATAGTTGCTAAGTGTAGTAGGACAAGTTTAATTTTCATTAGTTGTAAACATATATTTAAATAATTCAGAGATTTAGGACAAATTTCCAGCTGAAAGGATAGATGCCTTTACCCACTATATTTCCAGCAAGGCTGTGAATTACCCTTCAGTGACAATGCTGTGAAGCAGGTTGTATAAAATATAAAACAGATCCACTGAAGAACAGCAAATTAAACTTGTTTTTATCTCAGAGGAGGGGACAGTTCACAGAAAGATGCAGACACTGATTATCAAGCCAACTGTAGCACAAAATTACAAATTCCATAAACTCCTGTCTGGCACAAATGCTGCCAATGCCACCAGCACAACACAACTGGATGAGGAAGCTGTGAAATGGTGGGATCCACTGGAACATTTGACTGAGAAGGCTTGCTGAATGCCTTTAAGTCACTCTGACATCACTCTGACTCTCTGAAATCACTCAGAACCTTCCACCTAACTTTGAAGGGCAAGCGAGGCTGTAAGGAATGTACCAGACCTTCTTCCTGGCACCACGTGCTAGCACTTGGTGAGCTGTTGATAGAAGCCTTGCAAGAGTTAAGAAGAATAAATTCCTCTTCTGAACTTGATTTTTTTTTTCTTTTAAGATGGCACTTCCAGGGATAGGGCAGCCACAGCTTCTCTGGGCAACCTGTGTCAGGGCCTCAGCACCCTCGTAGAGGGAGAAAATGAGTTCATCAAGGTCATAAAATTCTCTATTTTTCCACCCAGTCCATACCTAAAGGTTTCCAGTTAGAAAATGCCTGGTTTAGTCCTCTGTCATGGGCACACCTGCCTGTGTGTCTTTCAAGTCATTTCTGATTTATACGGGGGTTTTTTTTAATAAATAAAATTAAACAGATGAACATCAGCAAATGACACAAGACCAAGAGCTGTTTATAATCATTTGTACCATCCTTGCATTACCACAGAGAGAATAAATCCAAAGAATCTGATTTAGGAGGAGGAAAGGGGGTTTGCTCAAGGAACATACTTTAAATTACCAAGCACAGAGGAAGGTACAGGGGGGTTAGAGGGAAGGCAGCTCTGTAGGGACTGAGGAAAGACATCAAACAATTTTGTTTGGTGACCCTTCTCTTGCAATCCTGCACCCTTCCCTAAGATGAAAGAGCACCTCCTTAAGATCTTTGAGAGAAGAGGGTGTGGTCTAATGCAAGTTTAGTGAAACCATCACCTGCCCTGAGCCACCAGTAGAGTTTTCCTCAACTTTGTGAATCCCAAAGGATTACCCTCCCTGTTTTCTGTGAGAAAAGCACGGTGCAATCTCCAGCTGCAACAGAATTCTTAAGTTCCTTTGCTGAAAGGTGGCGGTGTTTACGTCCAGTTCCATTTCAGCAGGCCATGGTAAAATAACATGAACTAATACATAAACTAATTGCACGTCTCTCATCAAGCAGAGTGGGTGACAGAGTCACAATTCTAGAAACCCATGCTCTTCCCTGGCCCTTCTGGCTTCCCTGCTGTCTTGTCTAGTTGATCTGTTATCAGTGTGGGACTGGTTGTATCCCACACTGACCCCACAGACACCAAATGCCACCGTCTCTGTGTGCTAAGGGTGACAGGGAGGGCTCTGCAGCCTTGCAGTCTGAGCATGCTCTTGTGACTACAGGAATGGACCCACTAACCTGAGACCCCAAAGAAAAAACGCTGAGACAATAATTTCTTCTCTCAAAGGACTGTATGGCCATGTCCTAAACATCATCATGCAGAAACTCCAGTGCCTTTCCCTCTGCCTGCAGCTGAGCAGGATAAAAACATCCCTCTCACTCTGGTTTTTTTTTCAGACAAGCAAAACTCCTTCTATTTTTTTCCCCTGCCTGGCACCCTGTATTTGACCTCTGGTGTTTAATTGAAACACTTCTCAGTAAGCCTGAAGAGCAGCAGTCGCTGCAAGTGCCAGGGTTGCGGCTGAGTGCCCACCCCACCTGTGCTTTTTGAATGAACCAGGAGGAGCCTGCAGAGCCAAGGAAAGCTGCTTGTCAGCCGCTGGTGCTGGGCATTTTCCTCCTGTGCCTTTTCCAGCTTCAGGAAAAATGGCAGGGAGCTTGAAAGTCAGGATGGCAGAAAGAGGAACTGGCATAAAACAAACCCTGAGAGGTGAAGCTGGAGCTGGCTCGCAGCAGCTGCTGCAGTGAGGTGGCAGCTCCACGCTCTGGCTTCAGTACCAGAGCTGGAAAGATGATTTGGAGGAAACAGGGTTTATGAGACCATAACATCTCTGCAGCCATCTGTGTCACTGTCACAGCTCACACTTGAACATGGCCAATTTCAACGAGGTTTAACAGGAGGAGCAAGACCACAAGGATGCTGCAGTCCTGCAAGGTTTGTGACAATCAGTAGATAAATTGGGCCATGAGTGTCTTCTGGTTGTGTATTTTATACAATTTAATGAGTTAAATAAACAATTATAACCTGAACATGTAAAATCATCCCCCAAACTGTTGCAGGATGTGCTCTCACATCACACATTGATAGGAAACCCACACTGGCAACATTTCATATTTTGAATCCGGCACAGCAGACAACACAAACTCAGTAAGGAACCAAACTGCAAAATATGGGCAGAAACCTCCTGTGGGTGGGAAATCATCAGCATTGGGAATCCCCAAGAAACCCCAGTTGTTCTTCCTGGGGCTCCAAAGAGCAGAAGGAGCAGGGAAGGGATCTGACTTGAAAATTCAATGAACAGAGTCCTGGAAGTGCTTTCCAGCTCTGACATCCATTTGGAGTGTGTCATGCACACAGAAAATTTTATTTGCTAGGAAAAGGTTCTTTACCCAGAGGGAATTTGGGCACTGGAACAGGCTCTCCAGGTCAGAGCCCCAAGCCTGAGGGAGTTCAAAAGCATTTGGACAAAGCTCTCAGGCACATGATGGGATTTTTGCGGTGTCCTGTGAGAGCCAAGAGTTGTACTCAATGATCCTTGTGAGTCCCTTTCTACTCAGAATATTCTAGGATTCTATGCACAGCTCATATCAAGTCCCAACCTTGTGTACCAGGCCCATAGCTTGTTATAACACAGATTAATTTTGGAGGGGGGGATATCGATTCCTTCCCAATCATATCTCCAAAATAATTAATGAATTGCATAAAAGTAAAATAACATTTTCATAGCATACAATAAAAGACACACAACCTCCTTGCAATTCAGCACCTTACCCCCTCCCTGCCTACTGCACCTTCTTTTTTCATTTTTCAGGCAGATTTCTTTCCATTTTATGTTTTTTAGCTGCTGCTGTTGTCAGCCAGCCTGGGGTTGCCTTTCTGTCAGCCTTTGGGGACACAATCTCTCAGTATCAGTTTCTCAGCTTGTGCCTGTGACTACCAGGGCTCAGAAACAGCAGCAGCAACTGCAGCAAATGAATAAATAACAGTGATAAACTTGCAATTCCCACCCAGGCTGGTAAACAATTCACAAATGGGAAGGATACCAAAATGTGAGGTTTGGGCTTAAAAGAGTTGAGAAACTCCTGTTTAGACACAGTATAGATCTTTTGATCACACTTTGGAGTAAGTTTACAATTTTTTTAGTTAAGTGGGGTTTGCTTAGAGTACAGTCCCAAAAAAGGATTGCAACAACAGTTAACAGGCACAAAGACAAGAGCTTTCATTCTCTGACCAGAAAACAAATTTTAAAACCAAACCAGGAAGCAGTTATGTAGTTAAACACAGACTCTGCTTCCTGCGATGATCAATATTTTCCCTTCTTCCCTAGATTTGAAGGAGAAATTCTTTACTATGAGGCCTTGGCACAGGTTTCCTAGAGGAGCTGTAGCTGCCCCATCCCTGGAAGTGTTCCAGGCCAGGTTGGATTGGGCTTGGAGCAACCTGGGATAGTGGAAGGTGTTCCTGCCCACAGCAGGGGAGTTGGAAGAATACATTCTTTGAGGTCACTCCCAACCCAAACCATTCCATGATTCCAGGCTGTAGGTTCCAGCTGAGGGTTACCTGTGGCATGGCCAGAGGGAGAAACCTGAAATCAGGAGGATTTTTCCCACCAACTCCACCCCCAGCAGGCAGTTTTATCCTTTCCCCCAGACCCAGCTGATAGGACGTGGAGCAGAGCGCGGTTCCTGCAATCCTCAGCAGGAGGAAGCTTCCCCTGTCCCAGTGAGCACATCCACGAATGAACAAAGGTTTGGAATGCTGCCCACACAGCAGAGATTGACACCCACGAGAGCAGCCTTTCCTTGGTGCTGACAGATTGCCATTTAACCAGCGAGTACGGAGAGCAAGTGTTCTGTCCTCAGTCACCACGGAGAGACAAGGTTAACATTCCAAGTGATGGAGTGCAGCGCAGATTTCCCCACGCCACAGACCCTGGACTCCACACCACATTTGAAAACACTTTAATTTCAGTGATGGATACAGGGAGCTCACTTTCCAGGCTGTGAACTCCTGACAGCTCCTCAGTTTAATACATCAGGAAAAGATTTACACCCCCTCACCCAACTCCCATCCACCTGAAGGAAAGAAAAACGTATATTTGGAGGAGACAAAAGAGGAGGGGAGGTATTTTATTATACTAGATGTCTTTTACAAGGGAAGTATTTTCAGCCATCTGCTCTAATTATTCCTCCTGTATTGGCCACCATCTTCATGCAACAATAGAAATAATTATCTCCTCAAGGGCAGAAAAAAAATATTTACAGAAACAAACAAAAGTTGATTATCTTTAGCTCCTAGGGAAAAAAAGAAACAAGCTACTTCTTAATGAAGGAGCAATTAGGAAGGTGGGTAGACCATCTATAATTAAACCAGACAAATTGGTGCAGGCTCCTCCCTCCTACACATAGTTGAAAGGGATGCAAATGCAAGTTATTTGCTACAGTCAGTGGAATTAACAAGCAAAATGCTGCCCAGTGCCCACAGAAGCTGAACCTGTCTCTTGGCATCATTCCCTGCCTCTCCTGCTTGTCACACCTCTAACACTTTGCCAAATTAACTGAGAAATACTCACCACAGCTGTAAAGCTGTGGAATTTCAATTGGCATGGGGAGGTCTTCTTCTGAATAACAGCATCCCTGAGACAATTACAGGATTCTCATTCATCCTTTTGTTTAAGAACAGCCTCCTGCCTGCACTTCACCACCCTATGTAAAAGAAAGTGCTTTTTCTATATAAACCATAACCAGAGGACTTTTGCAATTGTCTTTTCATTCCCTGCAGTGTATAAGAATTTTGCCCACTGAGAGAATGAAGGCATATATGCAGCTTTGTGGGAAAGATGGAATGGGGTCATCCCAAAGAGAACAGAAAATATCTTATACTGTGGAAAACCAAGTATAAAGCAGCAATAAAAAATATTCTGTTAAGAGCACACCACAATGCCTCATTTTGTATACAAAATTTTGATTTTGACTTCCAGAAAGAAATTAGAAGGATTTAACTCTCTGTGCCATGAAATCAATGAATAGTCAGACTGAAGCTGGTCAAGAAAGAGGCTGATCAGGGAAGTGGTGGGATCATACTCCCTGAAAGTATTCAAAAAAAGCACAGATGTGGCACTTGGGGACATGGGTTAGTGGTGGACCTGGCAGTGCTGGGGGAATGGCTGGACCTGATGATCTTGGAGATCTTTTCCAATGTAAATAATTCTATGATTTTTAAGGCTGAATTTCCCAAGGCTTCTCCAAGCAGTCTCAGGACAGAGGTTACCACTTAATGTTCGTTACAGGTGCAAACAACTACCAGAAAGAGCTGCAAATCAGCACAATGGGAACACCTCTGTAGGCAATTTCACCCCCATTCCAAAAATTACAATTTTCACTAAAAAAAAAAAAAAAAGGAAGCAAGCCAGAGTTTAAGAATTACCATTATTTGCAATGTTTCTCTTGACCATCCAGCAATTCCAGAGAAGCTGCCTTCAAATATTTAAGTAGCCTATAGTGAGTTTCTTTGGAAATCGGAGCGCCAAAGCAGTCTAATGGATCCCACAGTGTGCTCAGCAACACCTTAAAGGACTTTTATTCATGTGCACATCACTACAGTGCTCCAAATTGGCCATTGATGGAGGCATTTCCAAGCTGGATGTGAGGGAGAAGAAAGTAAGAGAGAAAGGAGAACCCCTGGAAAAGTTTGAAATGGAAAATCTACTTCTATCCTCTCAGGGAAAGCACCACATTCACCTTAATCACTTCTATTTCATAGAATCATGGAATATCCAGAGCTGGAAGGGTTCCACAAGGATCACTGAGTCCAGCTCCTGGCCCTGCTCAGGACACCCCAAAAATCCCATCCATGGGTAACCTCAGCAGACACTGGTAACCAAACTGGGCAACAAAGGTAGAGAGATAATGGGACCATCTTCTTCTGGTTTCTGAAATAAAGGTTTCCAAAAATGGCAGAAATTTTTGTGCTCAAGTCACGAATCACTAAGGAAGCAGCCTTAGACATTAAAAACACAAACAAACAAACAAATAACACCTCCCCCACAAAAAAAATCAAAAATACAAAAAAAAAAAAAGAGAAGGCAAGATATCTAGAGAACTATACACTGTAAAACATTAGTCATTTATGCCAAAAGACAACATTATCCCCAAGAAGACTGGAAGGAAGTGTAGCTATGAATAAACCATGGATGGAAACGAGCAGAATGCTTCTGAATACACCTGCATGGAGAGTCTGTAACAGGTTTCCAGAGAGAGTAGGAGAGCAAGCTCAGTTTTCCCTAATAACTTAGCATTCTTGACATGACTGCCTGGGACAGAACAAGCCTGGGACATAACCCAGCAAACCATTTCCAAGGCCACAAGGTGATATTTTTATCACTGCCTGCATCATGTGCTGCTGTGTAATTTCTCCAAGGATATTACTCCAGGTTTAAAATGCAGGTGGGATTACCCCACCAGGTTCCTCTTTAATTACTCCCATAAGCATTGATACAACAAGGATCAGGGCTGGGCTCGTGGCTGGACACGTGATGCACTGTCCAATATCTTTATTTTTAACTGAGACTGTTTTTACCCTGAGTTAAAAAGAAAGGATTACTTTTCCCTTTTTCTTATTTGTTTTAATTTTAGCTGTCCTGCAGAAATCTTTCCTGCTTCTGCTGAGTCTCACAGGCACAAGGAGGGAAGAATCTGGCTGGGCATGTTCTCTGTGGGACTGATGAATGACCCTGGTCTCTCCCAAACTATTAGAGGATAAATCTGTTTACACACAAAAAATTGACCTGGGCTGGTGAGGTGGGACTAGAACCAGGAAACTGGCACGTCCCAGAGGTAAAAATGCATTTGCAGCCAAGAGCATTAGTAACTCAAGACCATAAACAAGCCACAGCATCATTAATTACTCAGACAGGGGCAGCCGCAGAAGCAGTGAGAAGACCCAAAAGCCAACTGTAAATAGTTCATCGAGCTGATTAGTTCAGGAAAAAAATGAGTGGGCAGTTTTGGAGGTCAGAGGCCATGGCACAAGTCAGTCTCAAGCCAATTTGCAACTGGACAATGGGCATGAGAAACAGCTTAATTCCTGTTAAAAAAAAAATAAAAACCAAAAAAAAACCCAAACAAAACCAGCAAAGACACTTAAAAAACAACCACCAAAAAGAAAAAGGTTTATTTAGCAGGGAAGTAATCACTGCAATTTCAGAGCACAGAAGGTAAGGCTCCTTGCTCCAGAGGTATTTAATTAAGGACACAGAGGATTAGTTAAATCTAATGGTGTATTTATAGGGAGGGCACTGAAAAGACATCACTGTTGTCAGGGGGGCATATTCCAGATATAAATGAGCCATCTTCACACACACAGGTAACAAAACTCACCCAAATTCCATGTAAAATACCAAATAATGGAGGGATATGAACACTATTAACCCACTCCATAATTAAACAAACCATGAGACCTCTGGGAAGGTCCCTGTCTCTTTATCACACTCACATGAGGACCAAAGTGTTGTTCTTGGGTCTCTCAGGGTCATGGTGGGAGGATGAGCTTAAAATCAGAACTCTCAATTTCAAATATTAAAGAAAACACCCTGGAAAGCAGAGGAACTGTCTGGGAGCACATGAAGAGCCCTGTTTCCTGGAATGCTTATTTTCTGCCTGGTGACTCCTTGTTAATCCACAAGAATCTTCCCAATGTTCATTTACAGCCTGATATTCAGAGATTGATTATTTATTATAGTGGAAACTATCCTAGTGCAGAGTTTTAAGCCCAACTTTCCTGACAATCCTGTGAGTTTAAACACATTGGGGAATTCAGTGTGACCTTCCAGTTTAGATACAACAGGACTGTGTTTTCCTTTCCAGAACACTGTTAGAGGGCACACATAATTTACACATCTCTCTAAACCAGCGATTTCTCAAAGTACGGAGGCTTCTGAGACAAATTAAGAACAGCAATTTAATGGTAATGAGAAAATTACAGCATCAAGTTGTTTACACAAGCAGGATAACCAAGCCTGGTGACTGTGTCAGCCTTTGCACTGTGAGAATATTGTCTCCCAATTGAATGATCTTGAGTTACACTTACTAATCTGAGAGCAAATATTGCAAATGCAAAGATTAGCTCAACAATTCACCAACCACCTGCAGGAAAAGTAACCAAATTACGTGCTTATGTGTCAGCAAGCAGGATTTCTGAAGGGGTGCTACAGCAAATGGGGTGGGAGGAGTGAGGTTTGTCCACCCCAATGGTGCCAGTGAGAGCTGATGATTTTTTTTTTGCTCAGGCAGGAAGATAAACAGAATCATTGAGTAGTTTGGGATGGAAGGGACCTCTGGAGATCATCCAGTCCTACCCCCCTGCCAAGGCAGGGTCACCCAGAGCAGGTGACACGGGAACACCTCCAGGTGGGTTTGGAATGTCTCCAGAGATGGAGCTCCACACCCTCCCCAGGCAGCTGTTCCAGTGCTCTGACACCCTCAGTGCAAAGAAGTTCTTCCTTAATCTGAGGTGGAACTCCTCGTGTTTTAGAACCGCTTGTAAGAGTCCCGAGTCAGCTGTGAAGGTCAGAGCACTGGTATAGGATCCAGCCTCTGACTTTCCCACAGCTCCCATGGAAACATGGGGAATACAGGTGAATTTATACACAAACCATCTCCACTGCAAACCTGGCTTGCAGGAGGTTTGCAGTGATTTACCAGGCAAAGACTGAAAAGTGCTTGGGAGAGGGCAAACTCTGTATGTAGGCTACAGCCTGGTCTCTCCTATGCATAAAACACAGCAACCAGGCAGCAAAACCACACAATCCAAGGACAAACATTGATTCTGCCTTAATTGCATCCACATCTCCTCAGCCAAAGCATCAAGGCCATTGATTATTACTAGGCATGACAATCTACCCAGGGTAGGATCTGATGCAGAGCAGCAGCATTCAAAATTATCCCTGCATCACAGGGATAATTGCAGGTGTAATGAGGTGTAAAGGGCTTGGCCAGCAGTGGAGGCACTCTCACTTCTCTAAGATGCATCATAGAATGGGAATGGTTTGGGTTGGAAGGGACCTTAAAGATCATCTCATTCCACCCCTTGCCATGGGCAGGGACACCTTCCACNTTAGCTCAACAATTCACCAACCACCTGCAGGAAAAGTAACCAAATTACGTGCTTATGTGTCAGCAAGCAGGATTTCTGAAGGGGTGCTACAGCAAATGGGGTGGGAGGAGTGAGGTTTGTCCACCCCAATGGTGCCAGTGAGAGCTGATGATTTTTTTTTTGCTCAGGCAGGAAGATAAACAGAATCATTGAGTAGTTTGGGATGGAAGGGACCTCTGGAGATCATCCAGTCCTACCCCCCTGCCAAGGCAGGGTCACCCAGAGCAGGTGACACGGGAACACCTCCAGGTGGGTTTGGAATGTCTCCAGAGATGGAGCTCCACACCCTCCCCAGGCAGCTGTTCCAGTGCTCTGACACCCTCAGTGCAAAGAAGTTCTTCCTTAATCTGAGGTGGAACTCCTCGTGTTTTAGAACCGCTTGTAAGAGTCCCGAGTCAGCTGTGAAGGTCAGAGCACTGGTGTGGGATCCAGCCTCTGACTTGCCCACAGCCCCCATGGAAACATGGGGAATACAGGTGAATTTATACACAAACCATCTCCACTGCAAACCTGGCTTGCAGGAGGTTTGCAGTGATTTACCAGGCAAAGACTGAAAAGTGCTTGGGAGAGGGCAAACTGTATATAGGCTACAGCCTGGTCTGTCCTATGCATAAAACACAGTAACCAGGCAGCAAAACCACACAATCCAAGGACAAACATTGATTCTGCCTTAATTGCATCCACATCTCCTCAGCCAAAGCATCAAGGCCATTGATTATTACTAGGCATGACAATCTACCCAGGGTAGGATCTGATGCAGAGCAGCAGCATTCAAAATTATCCCTGCATCACAGGGATAATTGCAGGTGTAATGAGGTGTAAAGGGCTTGGCCAGCAGTGGAGGCACTCTCACTTCTCTAAGATGCATCATAGAATGGGAATGGTTTGGGTTGGAAGGGACCTTAAAGATCATCTCATTCCCCCCCTTGCCATTGGCAGGGACACCTTCCACCATCCCAGCTTGCTCCAAGCCCCCTCCAACCTGGCCTTGGACACTTCCAGGGATGGGGCAGCCACAGCTTCTCTGGGCAACCTGTGCCAGGGCCTCACCACCCTTTGGCAAAGAACTTATTCACAATATCTAATCTAAAAAATCTTTTCTATTAAGGCCATTCCCCCTTGTCATATTACTCCATGCCCTTGTGAAAAGTCCCTCTCCAGCCTTTCTCTAAGCCTCCTTTAAGTCCTGAAAAAATCATTTCCTCTCACATTGTGCTATAGGGATGCAGGATTTGGGACTCCCAGCAGCCACCAAGACTTTCCTGCTCCTGCAGAAGTGTGTAGCAGTGACCAACAGTGCTGGTGTCCAACTTCTGTGATAGAGACAATCCTGCATCTGCCCCTCAGGTGGAGAATCTCACCCTGCCCAGCTGTTATTTCAGTAATGTGAGCTCTTGGAACAGCTCCTCCCAAGCTGCGAGCTTTCAGAGCCCACTTTCAAACTCAGTGTCCTGTTTAGCTTTAGCACATCAACAACATGCTGCCTTCAGCCTATCTGTGTGCATTATCTGCTGCTCTAATGTATCATGTACCGAGCCACAGCATCATTACAGGTAAGTGCTCAGGTTTAAATGCAAACATAATTGCATAATGTGGTACAGCCAGGAAGAATAATGCAGGAAATAGAGCCAGCTCCATCTGATAGTGCAATCTGACTGGAACGCCGGCCCTTCGGATCAAAGGCGCAGCCCAGATGGGGCAACCAAGAATAAAAGTGCTTCGTGGTATCTTTATTGTCATCATCAAAAACACTTATCTGCCACAAAGGTAAAAAGGTGAAGATGGGACTTGTACAGGAAAGGTCACAGAAGCAACAGGGTATCACCAGGTCATGGAGGCAAGGAAGATGTCACACCTCAGCAAAGGCCACCTTTCCACTCCAAGCTGAATTTGCCAGTTCCTAATGGGAATCTGAGCACTGAGTGGCATTTAAAACACTGGGAACACCCATGCCATTTTCCTGCAGTCAGGGGTGTCTATTTAACTGTGATAAACCCAGATAAAGCCTCCCACTCTACTGTGCAAGGAGCTGCACAAAGAGCGGAGAACATTCCCAGCACAAGACGCCTCCCAAATGAGAACATATCTGCAGCAGATTTGTACACTTTAATACATTTATTTTATGTAGCTAAAATTAGAACTGATTCTCTATGGAACAGCATTTCCATCTACTTAACTTTATTTTTTTCCAGTAGTTTGAGCTCACAGTGGCACATGATAGACAATTTCAGGGGTGCAGACAGCACCACAACAGAAGCCAGAAGGCAGCTGAAATTAATTTAGTGCCCTTTGAACCACTTGCCCCGAATAAGAACGCCTCCACTGAAGAGAGCATCACCCACATCATGGGACAGTAACCACTCTTGTCATTTCAAGAGGTTTTAGCCCAAACTTCACTCAAATCAGACAACAAGATGAGAGCCTAGCGTGAGAGAGAACCTCTCCACCAACACACTGCCTTCTGAACTGAGCAGCCTTTGAGTTGAAAGCACAAACTGCTGCTGTTTGAGCTGTAAAGCCATCCCTCTGTCTGTAACAGCTCATCTTTGTTGGGAATGCAGATCCCCTGCAATAATGCACTCCACGGCCTTCGCTCTCTGCCCTCCCACACACACATTTGTTTGCTTGTTAATCACTTGGCAGGATATAAAATCCAGGGTCCTTTTACTCAAGGATCCCTGCTGGCTCATCCTCACCCCAGTATCTGAATGCATTCAAGTGCTAAAGGATGCAGAAGTGTGCTGTGTAATATTGCAAGGGTGGATTTCGTTTTGGAGAGAGTTGGGTACCATCCTAGTGCACACACACAAATTAAGATGTAGGCAAAGGTGGAAACACCGGCTATCACCACCTGGAGAAACTCACCCAGAATTGTTACCCATGATACCTGTACTCAAATCCCTCACGTACCTGACAATCCAGAAACTCCCTCTTCCAGGCCTAAAACTGAACGCTGGCTTGGGGCCATGCCAGTGAGCAGCATCTGCAATCCTTT
This sequence comes from Aleadryas rufinucha, assembly GCA_013397815.1. Taxonomy (NCBI): domain Eukaryota; kingdom Metazoa; phylum Chordata; class Aves; order Passeriformes; genus Aleadryas; species Aleadryas rufinucha. Next base: position 24,500 of record VZTH01002634.1, read on the forward strand.
CAGCATGGATAAACCTCAATTTCTGCAACACTGTCTGGGCCATCTCAGCTTTGAAGATGCATTTTTAACTCCGAGGCTCCATCCCCTGTCTTACCCCAATAGGGCTCCCAAAAAGTCACTGCAGAGCAACACTGAGCCCCCAACTCCTTCTGAACCAACTCATTTCAGAGAATCATGGAATCACAGACTGGTTTGGGTGAGAAAGGACCTTAAAGACCATTTAGATCTGATTCTCTGCCATAGGAAGGGACACATTCCACTATCCCAGGTTGCTCCAAGCCCCATCCAACCTGGCCTTGGACACTTCCAGGCATAGGGCATCCACATCTTCTCTGGGAACCTGTGCCAAGGCCTCCCCATCCACACAGGGAAGGATTTCTCCCTAATATCTACCCTAAATCTACCTCAGAATGGTCTGTGCTGCCTTCTTCTGCCTGCCCTCCCAGGTTTGCTGCAGGGAAAACCTCCCCTCAATGCTGAAAGCAAAAACTGCATCTTCTACTCACCAAACACAGGTAAGGACAGAACAAAAAACTGAAAATAAAGGTGAATTAGAGAAAGAAAGAGTCAGAGTGTGTGTGTGAAAGAGGGAACACTGTAACCCCTAAGTGGGTGAAGCCAAACCTGACCCTTGATCAGAATCCCAGACCCAGAGAAGATGTGTGAAAGCAGGAAAATAAATCAATAAGCAAAACAGCAATCTCTTTCCTCAAATTTTATTTGAGGAAGTTCAAATTTACCCAGCTCCTCACAAACTGTCTTTGGCTAAAATCACCGCTAACGAGCTCTGACATTTGAAATTTAACTGAATATGAGCTAACAGCTCCCAGCCCTCCACCACCCATGGAGCTGACTGGGAATATTTTGTTAAAGCCGTGGACGGGGCTAAACTGAGCTTTATTGAGAAGACCCAGCGTTCAGGGTGAAGTGTTTACAGCACCCGCTTCACCTGATGCTTCCCTGCCCTGGCACACGTCTGCTTTTCTTCACGGGGGACCGCAGAGCACTCGGTCCCCTCCGCTCCTCCCCAGCGCCGCCGTAATTATTTGCTGATTTTTTACGAGGTCCCCTTACGATCCCTTAATGAAGTCCTTTGCTCTGCAGCAATTCACGAGGACAGATTGGACACGAGGGGCTTCCACTTAGGGAGCTGCCAATCAGGGGATGGTACCCGGCATTTAGCGAGCAGTTGTTAAGTCGGTCTATCACCCGGCTATTACAGGCTCATCACGAAAACAGCTTGCTTTTACTGGCAACCACATTAAATTAACCCTTTCCTTAGAGACAGGGGGAAGCCTCGAGTAGATTCACTGTGGCAAAGAGCTCTGGTTTTCCCTCCTGCCACAGAAATTATTTTTTTTAAGTTATTAATAAACACTCTCTGGACTGAAATCTCCCTACTTTTGATTTGTTTTTCCTCTACCTGTATAAATAGATCACATTTTTAGTGTGTGCTAAACGTTGTGATAGCATCAACAGTAACAACATCAGGAAAAAAAATCAAACTTAAAAAAAACCCCAGAACAACAAATACTGTTTGTCCTTTCTCCATTCCTTACTCTAAACTCTGTGCACAGAAGAAATCAGGATACAAGATGATTGTCTTTCCATCACTACCAGTGGTTTTCTACAAGACCACATTTTTCAGGCTTCTGTTATCTTCAGGATTGACCCACTTTTTTTTCAAAGAAGCAAAATATGACTCTCCTCCCTTCCCACACACTTTATCCAAGGCTTCTTCTCACTTTTTGTGGATGGGGTGGGACACCTGATCCTGCCCTCATGGCAAGAGGACAGGCCAGGCGCCACTCAGAACTTTAGAGCTACATCCATGGCCCAACCACGTCAAGAATCCCTTCCATGATCCCACTCTGACCAAGACTACGCCACTGAAATCTCCCAAACTTCAACAGAGGGTGACCACGTGCCCAATCCTTTGTGGGCACTGAGCCAGACCCCAGAAATATTTGGGAAGGGGTTGTAGGTCAGCCAATGCCTCTGGTACACAGAAAACACCGTGTGGAGCACCCAGCCCCCAGCACTGCTGTGTTTGGGACTGGGGAGAGGACACAAGTCAGATGGTGACCTAGAGTCCTCTGTTGGGGACACAAGGGGCTGAAAGGCCACGTCTTTATCCCACATCACACCACACGAAGGACAAGACCATCAGATATGTTAAGCCATGCTCCGATGCAGAACGAGCCTGGGCTAGGTGTGTCTCCAAGCTGCTCAGCCCTTTTTCCATTAAATTCAACATGGGCAGCTGGAGAAGGTGCAAGGCTTCCTCCAACTTCACCCACAGCCCAAGGCTGGACACCCCAGCACAGTCCCAGGCATCCAACGTTCCCAGTCCCTTCCCCCAAGCTGAGACAAGGCCAGGCTGAACGGGGCTTTGAGCAACCCAGTCTAGTGGAAAGATCTACATCTTTAAAGACCTTCCCAACCCAGAGCATTCTGTGAGACCAAGTCCCACAGACAGAGAACCAAAGCCGTGGTTTCAAACACAGACAATCCTTCCCCCTCCAAAACTGCCTGAATGCCAAATGAGTCAATTAGAGTCTCTGTCATAATTGAACAGAAAAGTGGCAGCAACACCCTGTGCAAGTGCCTGGGAGCAAGTGGAGAGGACATGAGCACACAGTCACTCAGCCTCCCCACACCCTCCTGACCCTTATTGGAGCCTTCCTTTTGTACAGGAAGGGAAAGATTTGCTTTCTGTTCCCTGGAGAAGCACTTCCAAAATGTCACTTTTCACTCCAAATCTGCTTCTCTTAAAGGCTGGGAGCAGGGATAAATGGAGGGAGAAGAAGGAAAACAGCTCTCATCAAACTGTGCCATGTTCAGTTCTGATTTCACACAGGTTTGTTTAAATGCATATGGAAAAGCTTTGAGGTGCTTTGCATCCCATCCTGGGGATTAAGGCATCCCATCCTGGGGATTAAGGCATCCCATCCTAGGATATCCTGGGGATAGTTTCCAATGAACCCCTAAGTGCAGCTGTATGAGTGGTGGGGAGAAGAGGGTTCCCTGGAAAGCCACTTACAAATCAGGAAGTAATCTCCACAGAGATGTTAGAAAGATGGTGGGATTGAAAATAAAAAGAAGAGGCTTTTCACACTGGGGGGGGAAAGATAAAGTTATAATTCAATCTTTCATATTTGATCTGACAGCAGGAGAGGAAAGAGTTAAACCTCAAATCGGGAAGCAAAAAGTTAAAGGAAAATAAAACCACACCACAAGCACATCTCCTAAATTTCCCATTGCAGCTCAAGGCCAAACCCATTAAAAGAAAAAAAAAAAAAAGAATGAAAAAAAAAAGAAAAACAGAGAAAGGAAGAGAAGCAATTTTGCTTATCCTTTCCTCACACACCTAGCAGCCCCTTTTTCCTATTATTTATTTATTTACCTTCCCCTTCCAGAGCAAGGCCCTTATTTTCTCATTTAGTCCAACAGAGATTGTCCTCTTGGAATGACCTTTTTTTTTCCTTTCTCTCTCTCTCTCTCCTCCTCTCCTTCTTCCTCCCCCCTCCTCCCCACTGCCTCCAGGCCATTGCCCTCGTGCCAGTAACTAGATAACACACTCTATCAGAGATTTTTTAAAAAATCATTGCAAAGGCACTAGGGCTGATAGTGGCATCAATCCTTGCCTGACACGGGCTCGGGTCAACCATTTATCTCTTCACATTGCCTGTGGTTACTGGGGAGCCCATCTTGGTTCTCTACATCTTAACAACCTTGCACATGGTACCTCCCTGCTCCAGCAGCCTCTGCACCCCAAGACTGGTTTTGTGGATTTATTTTTATTAGACTTTTTTATGGACTGTTCCACTTCTTTTCTGTGAGAGTCTGGTGGGTTTTATTACATTCCCCACCTCCTTCTGAAAATAGCAGTGTGACCAAGGTAACAGGTTAAGAAAATAGGGAATGTGGAGATTCAAGGGTGGGCTTGTTGGGCTGTTAAAAGTGCACATTAAAAAAAAAGTTTGAAAATAGACACAAAATATGATAGAAGAGCTTCATCTAGTCCTACTCCTGATGTCCCATCCTGTGTGACATAGGTATTTTTGGCTGGTTGCACTGCCAAAGGACCCAGGAGCCCTACTCACAGCCCAACACAACATAAAGGCAGGTTCTATCAGGACACCTGCTAATAAATCCAACTAAACTATTCCCAAACCTCTGCAAGTTGTGATGCCCATGGCCAGATAAAGGGTTCTGGTGTTTTGCACTCTCTGAATGGATACACAGCAATTAAATATCATATTGTATCATAATTCTTCCTCAAGTGGGGAAGAGGGCAGCTGTTTTATAACTCCCTCAAAACAAGCTCCATATTAACCTGGAATCTGCTCTGTCCCTTCCCCATTCTTGGCAGTGTTCAAGGCCAGGTTGGACGGGGCTTGGAGCAACCTGGGATAGTGGAAGGTGACTCTGCCCATAGCAGGGGGATTGGGACTAGATGATCTTTTAAGGTCCTTTCCAACCCAAACCATTCTCTGACTCCAGGATCCCTACCCTGTCTAACTACTCTCAGCCTGCTGTAGTGGTTTTCCTCATGGACTGCCAAGTATGAGCCCTTCACCTTCAAAAATGCACCCATCAAACA
>VZTH01002635.1:0-30979 GCA_013397815.1 Aleadryas rufinucha
AGACCAGGGAAAGGCAACATGACAGTGATCTCATTAATACTCCCAGCCACATCAATGTGATCCAACATGAGCTAATACAGAAATCTTCATATCTTGTGCATCAGTTGTTTGCAATAGTTCTTAGTCAGAATACAGTCCTGGTGTTCTACTAAAGAGCAAACTTTGGCCATGACTTTACAGTTGAATTTGTAAATTCAAGTGGTTCTAATATGTTTACCCTACGCTGAATGCAAAACTGCAATTAAGAAGGTGCTCATTAATGCAGCTCTTCAAATTCTGTTACACAAATGTGAGGGATGACAGACACAAAAGTTAAACCTCAAGGGTCTAATAATCCTCAAAACGTAAGGAAAAAGCCTGCTAGTTTTATTGGAAAGAGTTATTTTAAATAAGAAGAGCCTTGATATGCAAGAGCCTGGAAGAACAGTGGAATGAAAACAAGACATATCAGCTAGTATAAAATTTCTGCATGCAGGTAGGGATGAAAGAGACAGAAAAACCAGAAAGGGAATGCTGAAAGACTGAGGTTAGCAAAACATCTGAATTGCTGAGATGCTCATCTAAATCACACACACACATTTTTGTTGTCCACTCATTATCAATAAGAGGCTCATCAAAATAATACAGTACTCTGTTTTGAAAGTTAAAACTAGCCTGAAAATTTATCTTTCTATAAATGCCTATACAGCTGTCACTAAATGATATGCAGGGAATTGATATGCAGCAGTACTGTTGGAGTTAGTAATTTAAAATTTCAGTTACAGTTCTGAAATACATTTTCTTGAATGTAGGAGAAGTAAAAGTTAATTTGATGTTTTAGTGTATGTAGAATGTAATTTTCATTTTCTCCTTGCAAATATTACAATGACAAACATGCTTTCGCACAAAGGACAAGACTGACTATTCAAGATTACCTCCACACCGGGCTAGGACACTTCTCTCTGCATCAAACTCTGCATTTAGATTTAGATTTACTGTCTCTGGGAGTTCTCCAGTCCTGTGTTGACTGGATATTGTGATCTTAGACCCCTTAATAAGTCATGCACCCAAACAAACAGCTCTATTGTTTCTCTCTCAGACTCCCCGCTATTAATAACATCTTTAGATCAAACATAGAAAAAAGTAATTTTGTATTTCAAAATTCTTGTGATCACACCTTGGACTGCTAATGTTTTCAGTTCACAGAAAACACAAGAGATTCCTTCCTCTGAAATTTCCTTACCCAAGCTAGCACAGATAGATTTGGTATGAAATTGCCTGGGCCTGGTCAAGAAGACTGCTGAGCAGAGGACTACAGAAATGTCTTTACTGTTGGTATTTGCTACCCGAACAGTGCTCCTTTGGAAGAACTGATCCAAACTTTTTAATGTCTGTTTCAGATTTCAGTGGTTTAACTCAATGGCAAGTTGCTATGGGAAAAGACAAACAAAACCATTTTCTTAGGGACATTATTTGTAAAGAGCAACTGTACAGAGAGATAAAATTCTTAGTGGCTACATGTTGCTTCCATATCCTGTGGTCAAGAGAGCCCAGATGGCCTACACCAGTTGAAGAAAAAGCCTTAAAATCTTAAACACTTGATTGCTGTCAAGTGATCAATCAGTAGGAATATGATCTGGAAAAGAAAAACATTACACTTTAGCTGAGCTAAACGAGCAAGTGTAGATTATCTGAGATGCTTCATTCTAGACATGAACCTATAGCAATGAAGATGAAAACAGTAGTATGTGAGATGTGGTCGGCATTCTTTGTATGAGTCAAATGTTTAAAGGAAGTCATCTTGATAGCACTTTGGGACTGAAAAGGATGGTCAAAAGAACCATGAACATTCAAAATCAAAAAGAACAATTCCATGATCATGATCACTGGCTCTGCTCCTTTAGCTCAGAAGAAAGCCTACAGTGTCTAGAGCAGGAAAGATTACGTGATGTTCCAAAGATGGTGGATAAATAATACACATTTCAAACAACAGGTGCAGTTATCCAGGGAATCTATCAAATTAGTAGATTGAAGAAGGAAAGAAAACAAGCCAGTCAAACCCACTCCATTTTTACATAATCCCCCGGATAAATGTTCAAACTCTGCTTTTGGAAAATTACGTAGTGTAGAAAAATACTTTGGCATTTGAGGCAAAGAAATATAAAATGGAAGAAAACAGCATCTAGAAAATAACCCTGCACATATTTTGGTGGTACAGTGGGCAAGGAATGCTGAGTGAACCAAGAATTCTAGAGTCTTTTTTGAGAAAATCTTGATAAAAGCCTGAAAAGGCTCTACTGCCTGTTTTCTGTCTATGCTTATTTCACTGAAATCAGAAAAAAAAGCTGCAAAACTAAACAAAATAAAAAAACCAAAACCAACCCCCCCCTAAAAAACCCAACAAAAAATTCAATCCAGCCCAAACCAAACCAAAACACCCCACAAAAACACAAAAAGCCCCCCCGAAATCCCCAACAGACACAAAAAACCACAAAAAAAAAAAAAACCAAACCACAAACCAAATCCCAATCCTTTTAATTTATTAGGAATTACAGAAATTTTGGAAAAGGTCTAAATCCGAGCCATCTATTGAAGATGGGGTGGTATTATGAATATGCAAAAGTCACAACAAATGGTAATTTGTAACAATGGTATTTTAATGTTTGGCCACTACAATAGTCTGTTCTACATTCATTCTAAATATGCTTCAGCATGCTAATTTCTCAGAAGTAAAAAAGCATATATTTATGTTGGACCACAGTAAATCACATTCTGACTGAAAACAGCAAGAGGTGTTCACATTCTGGTGATGTACTACACACTACAACATCAGAAAGAAAAAGAGTAGCTCAAAGGCATTAATTTACTCAAATGTCTATTTTTCTTTCCAGAAAAACAAATATTTGTAGCTCAGGGAAAGGCTTTGACTATGCACTGCATGTATGCATCTGTTACTTTACAAGAAAAGATGTAGAAAAAGCTACCAGCTTATCTTCAGTCACTTTAAGTGAATTTCCTTTTAGAATTGAATAATAAGACTTGCTTACTTGAACTAATGTGAATGGAGATGCTTCAGAAGGAAAAAGGACAGAAAAATGTTGTTAAAATTAAATACAAAATCCAGATGATTAATGTAATGTTGGAATGACAGCTGAAAAAATAAATGGCAGGAAATACAAACATTTGTCATTCTTCAGGAATGACTAAAACGGCCAACGAGCACTCATGACACAGGAAGCATACTGGGTCACAGATAATACTGTTTATACTAAATCTTGCAACTAAAGAAGAAAAAAAACCCAGCTGAGAAATACCTAATACACTGAAGATAAAAAACAAGCATTCAACAGAATTTATCTGCTTTCCTGAAGAAACAAATAAACAAAGTACTTTAACCAGTCACCATGTGACGCGCATTTCTCCAATTTACCTTTTTTCCCATCATCTCCTAACTTGTATACTGCCTATTTACAAACTTTAAAGTACCAAGACCAACAGATGTACAAATGCTAGATGAGGAGGGTTGGGAAACCTGCAGCTGAAGCAAACTAACAAATCACTGCTGTTTAACAATTCAGAGTGGATATTGGACATTAAGCAAAGGAATAAATCAGACAGACTAGAATAAGCAAAAAGGGGCACCCAACAGCAGTTAGCCTGAAAAGCTGCAAAAGAGTTGGCATTCAACCCATGATGCATCCCTGCTGAAAGGGGATGCTTTTGAACAGAGAATTATTTTCAGGAGAGAAAACAGGAAATTGTAAAGAGAATTGAAGACCATCTCTCCATTCCTAAATTCCTGATCCTTTTGCATCATTTTCACAACTGCCAGGGATCCACGCAGGATGGCATCAGCTTCAAAGGTTTGCTGGCACCAGCTGTCCACAGATGCAGGAGCACTGTGCCATCTCCTGCTTCTCCAACTCCACTACTGCTGTCTGATGGCAGGTGTTATATAGTGCATCATCCCTAACAAAGTGCAGACTGTTCAGGATAACCTATTTTATTCACATAAGCCTTTTCAGCAGAGAACATAAATTAGCCCTCCATACTTAAAAAGCTTGCTTCTTCCAAAACTTTAAACTTATTGCTTGTTATTGTGATACTCAGAAAAGCAACAACCACCAGCCACACTGAAAGAATTCAATGACAGTTCTCTTCTTCAACTTTCAGCAGTCTTTGTATTATTTATTGTCTAGAAAATAAAGTTGAAATGCTTTTCAGCCTTGGTTGAAAACCCAGTACCCAGTCACAGTCCAACAACAGCACGGAATAAAGCTGCCATTGTAAAATACCTTTTTTTCTCCTTTGTGACTGCTTTCTGTAGATTTCATTATTTCTCCTGGATCTGCACTTTGTCATATCTGGGGCACAGCAATACTAAGTAAACAGGGAGAAGGGATGTCAAATTTTTATCACAGAAACAACTGGCTAGGAGGTGATACCATATTCAAGCTTTTCCCAAAGAAAACATGGAAGAGAGCAGATGCCATTCTTCTAGAAAGCTGTGCTATTCTAGTCTGACAGTTCGGGATTAGACATACAGAACTTGAGGTATTCAGACCTTGTGGCACAACAATTATCTGAGAGGCTGAAATAAGCAACTCCACTGGATTAAAGCAGCTTTTTGGAAAGGGGCAGCTTTGTGTGACACTTAGAAACAGCTCGACTGCATCACAGTTCTTTGCTGTTAAACACACGGAAGGACAGCTCGTGCACAGCACCGGGTGGACGTGTGCCTGTACAGAAACACAACGGTCAAGAGCAGAAATGAGCATGTTAAGGTCAAACAACTATGCCAATTTCTCAAAATATTTCCCAGGCTTTCAGACAATGGTGGTGCAGGAGTTTCCACAGTTGTTTGTTCCACATATCTCTCAATGGCTTTTCCTTCCCTAAGTTTGCCCACTCTTATTTTGAACCTACATAAGCTTCAAGAACCTACACCACCGTTAGTGGTTCAGCTATTTCCTCCCAGGTTCCTTCACAGTTTTTAGGCAAACACCATCCAGTCCTGATAATTTGTTATTATTCATTTTGTTGATTTTTTTCTGTAACTTCTTTTACCAAAGCTTGGTTTGAAGCAGACAAACCCTACGGAAACCTCACCAAAGTCTTCCATAATGAATACATGTGAGAGAAATTACAATAACGACTTAAATCGAAGGCCCTTGGGTAGGTTGTTTTGAGTTCCTAGTACCATACACTGAAATTTTCAAATTAGTTATGACAAACTTCTTGAAACTCTTTAGAATTTTAAAGCAGTCAAATCAACAATGAGAAGACAAATGATAATTTACATTGTGCTTAAAATAAATGTTAGGTTGTTGCTAAAAGAAAATGGATATCAAAATAACTATGCAAGGAGAAAGAAGTAAAAGAGCATATATACATACACTGAAGTATAAATTGTGAACTATCATGAAATTTTGTACTAGAGATGATGTTTAATATATTTACTAATCTAGACCAAAAAGAAGGAAGGTTGAGATGCCCAGTTTGGAGGCGACAGAATTACTTAAAGAGGTGATGTCAAACTTCTGAGGAATATAATGAATTTAATTGAACTACTAACAATAGTAGTTTACTTAGGCCATTGGATAAGCCCAATAATTTTGGCTAAAGTACTAAATCCAAATTAAAAAAAAATAAAAATAAAAAAGCAGATTCAGAAAAGCAGATATTATATTTGAAATAATGAAAATAATTGAGGAAAATTAAGACAATGAGCAACAAAAAGTACTAGGACATTTTAATTTACACAAAAGATGAATGAATATAATCAAGGTACTCGAAATAATGGTTTAGAGAGAGTAATTCGACACTCTTAATTACTCTCATAGGACTGTAGAGAGAAATTTTCCATGAACTTGAAAGGCAGAAATAAAGCTGATAAAAGTAAATTCTTTTTTCCATACAACGGAAAACTCACCAGTGGACCTTGCTGCCAAAGCAGCATTAACATGAAGAACTTAATAATACTAACAGCAGAATTAAATACATACACCATCATTTTCCTAGGAGGTAGTACAACAATCCAGCATTTCACACAAAAATATGACATTTTAAAACTATCTTTTGGAACTCAAACACAAGTTTGAGTCAGAATACAGAGCAAAACTTATTATGAAAACTAAGTATAGACAATATACACATGATGATCTTAATGATCCCTTCTAATCTAAACTACTTTATATGATTCTATGAGCTGAAACCTTTCCTGTTTACTATTTGAGGCACTTGCATTTTTGTTAAAACATTTCAGAGGAGTAGTAGTAGAACAAGAAATCAGCAGACAGAATCATGGAATTTCTGATATTTTAGCCTAGAAAAGAAGTACTGAGAAGTACAGTCCACTACTTTCTAAAAAGGATTGTACACGTATGAAAAAACCTCAACCATATAGTAAAAACAAACTCCCTACGAACTTTCTCAACAAACAGGGTCACATAAGTGTTTTCCAGCTACAGCAGTATTTCTTTTAGAAGGAAAAAACCTTGCAAATACTCCTTTTGGCTAATCAATTTCATCCTAGGTGAATAAATGTATAATTTTACTGTGTGGTTTTTTTCTTGTTATGAAAACTGGGACTAAGAGAATGGCATGGCATGCCGATGGTTGCAACATTAATCACTTGCACCAATCCTGATGTCGTAACACCTATTGTATGCTTCCTTCAGTTGAACTCTGCCAATCCACACTTTGAAATAGGTTCATTTTAACTACGCAGTTGTACAATAGCATGTGCAAAAACAAACATGTAAGAAGAGCACTGGTGTTCTCGGGGAAGAGAGGAAATCTGAATACCCAAACATCTTCAACCCCATCTCAAACTGAAAATCACTTAAGAACCTTGGTTTTACATACCAAAATACAGCAGCAGGGAGAGCGGTGTGATGGTGGTACAGGGGTGTTTGGGTTTGCTTACTTATAGTAGAAATCGGCTAACCAGTCAGTACCTCCATACTGAGCAGTAATTTCTTCCTCCTCCTGAGATATTAGGCTTCACTCTCACTCAGACTCCAAGCTCTGTAGAAGCTGGCATTCCTGAGCACACAGCTCCCATAGGGTACCCTACTGCACTGCCTTGGCCCCAATATCTCACTACCTTTCCTTTGACTTTAATGCTCTTGATTCCTGTGCAGCTGAAAATACTGATGTGGTGGAAAATATTAATATAGTGCCACAAGAGAGAGAAAGCAAGAGAATTCACTAACAAGCCTTACTCAAAACCAGGGGAGCACAGATGTGTGTAGTATGCAAAGCATCTCTCTCCAGTACCTGGAAGATATCCCTGTTGTGTTATGATAATACAAAGGGAATGTAGGGAAAATCCTGTGACTCCTGGAGACAGGGCACCCTTCCAAGGCTGTCTTTGAGACTGCTCCCCACCACAGAGAGATGGCTGAAGCTCTTTATTAGTAGCCCTATTGACATTAATATGTAATATTATTAATATTAATAATTAATGACCATCATTAAGACTTTTTTTGTTGTTTGCCCTAGGAAGGGGAGGAGGCACCTGTAAGAGCAGAGCCTGCTGGGTCCCAGCATCCCCGGAGGATGAGTCTACCTTGAAACATGGGGCAGAAAAACAATTATCTGCTCTAGAGAAGGTGATTCCAGTGTCAGAAGGGTTGAGATGTGTTCAGTGGCAAGAGGCTATTAACTATTACACTCTTCTGCATGGTCATGTGTTTCCAACTCTTTTTATATCCCATTTACATTGCATAAATCCTCTGGCTGATTCCAGTGGCGGAGTTGCACTGAGCTTTCCCCTCCCCAGTGTGACTAATCTTATAGAGCAAAACGGAAGGTTTGGTTTTTTGTAGCACTGTGTTTTAATCCCATCCACAACACATTCAATTTTCCTTAGAGTTACTACTTTCAATCAACATTTCAAAAACCTCAGACACCACTGAAGAGGTTTAAATAAGCACTTAAACCTGTAAAACAACTCAATGCTGCAAAATATATGTAATTTAAGGTGGAGATAATTTAGTGTATATAACTGGAATTCCAGTTTTCTCCTAGAGTATGAAAGTAGGACAAATTATATGTGGAAAAAAGGAGAGAAAAAGAAGAAAATAAAGCTTTCCAAGCACAAACAATTTTCAGTGTCCTAAGAGCAGGTATTGTGTCTAGTATATCATACTTTAGAACCTTGTGTCAGAGCTCTGGCAATGCTCAAGCCTTATGTCCTTACATGCTTTGTTAGGATACAACTCTGAACAGTGATACTGAGAGTGACCTGAAGAAAAGTACAGTGCCTGGGTGCTATCAGCATCTCCAAATGGAAAGATCAACCCTTCAGGCAGGTCAAGGTAGTATAGCAGTGTTGGAGTGCTCCCCGTCCTTGGCTCACCCCCTCTACCTATGATGGGAAAAGCAATGTAGGATATTGTAAAAGCATGATTGTAACAGTGTTCTGCTGAAACTAAAGCTTCATCCTTGATGAAATATATCCTTTTTGATTCCCTGGAAGCCATTATAGACATCATCCTTGCAAATTACCTTATTCAAAATGTTAAGGAACATTGAAATAAGAATATGGTGTAGGATGCCACTGACTGCAGATTCTTCTATTTTAATGTTTTTTAAAAACTAATACTATTTTTCTGGATGTTTTTCATGTTCAGATTATGAAAAATTAATTCCTTCAACCCTACACAATTATTCTCTACATTTTATAACTACTCTGATTTGGTAATTAAAAAAAAAAAAAGTGGTTTTGACTTCATCCAACCTTGTATATTGTTGTACTTTTCCTTGCACTGTAATGCTGACCTGCTTTTAAAAGCCAGTGGTATTTTCACAAATTCAATAGATAGTGTCTATCTGCAGTGACAGGTCCTCATCAAAACATTAATTCTGAATTACAAAATTTGCTGAATTTTCCCTATATTACTCTCCCAGCAGGCTCCCAAGGAGGGGTTGTGCTGTCCTTTGACCAGATTCAAAGATGCCTCATCAAACAGCTGTGTTACTAAGGTGTTTCTCACCAAATTCTTTTGGGGAGCTTCAACCCTATGCAGTGCTGCTTTTGAATCTGCTAGTTTTTGTTTGGGCCTTTTTGGCACTATGGTAGTTCCAAAAAGTCAAACTGGCATCAGAGGAAAACACAGCCCCAGACCAAACTGCTGTGGTTTCCTTTCAAAGGCAGCCAGTCTCAAAACCAAAGAAACCCCAATGTTCAATAAACAGACAACATTTCACTGAGGGGAAAGAAAAAAATCTTTAGCAGTTTCAGGGAATGACATTTCTATATTTATACATTAAGACTTCAATATTCAGCAAAAAGTTTTTCTTTGTAAAAACATCATGGTGTTAAAATACATTTTCTTCTGAATCAATATATCCTGAAGTAGATGACTGAAAAAGGATTATACAATGTAAGAACGGCTTGAAACAACTATTTAGTTACAAACTGACTCTTGGCTCTATAACATTATATAATGTAATTTCTGATAATGCAGCTTCAAGCATTCCCTGAACAGACTATAATATCTTAATCTTTAATAGACTATACAGAAACCACAACTATTACTATGCAAACCATTCTTCTATCAAAATGCAGGGGTGTGTATTATACTTCAGAAAAATAGCTGAGTAAACTGTTTCTTGATCTGCACTATGTGATGTGTATTGATCTAAAATATTCAGGCAGCATTTTTTTTTTGAGAGTGGGAAGGAAAGCAATCCTATGAGTACAGAAAATACAAAAGAAGATGCTTTGGTGTACATGAACACATGCACAGATTTCAAATTCCTTGCAAATTAAAAAAAATAATAATCCAACTACAAATTAGCCTCCTACGCAGCAGCAGAGAAGGCATTACAAAGAATTTCCATCTACTCTTCTTCTCCTGTTGGCATTTAAAATTTTAACCAAACAGTAATTAAAGGTCAACAAATGGCTTTTCTAAACGTAATTTTGAATTGTAGCTAATACTATGCATTAAAGGCATAGCAAGGCACTGGCTATATGTTGAAGGTAGGAGGAATCATACCATACCTCTGTGTAAAATACTAAAAAGCACATCTTCTGAGCAACTGACCTTAAATTACTATTTCCAATTGCAAGAAAGCTTTGGATTAGCAATGCTGTTCTGACTTATTCACACTACTAAAGACTAACAGAAAGGAACACTTTTTCAGTAGAGTGGTTTTCTCTCAGGGCTCTCTATTACTCTGGCAGTGGAGTATCTACGACATTACATAAAGGAGTATGTAAAAATCCATTTTGTTTTTCTAAAGCTGTTAGCCTTCAAAACAAAAACAGTTTGCCAGGATAAAATCTGTTTTTCCCATCCTGGACCTTGTTACCTTAGCACCTGAGCAGGCCAAGAAAATATAAGAAACAGAAAGGAAACAGGAGAAAGAAGAAAGAAACAATACTTAAATATTTATTAGTCATTTTTCTTATATATTTCTTGATATGTATTAAAATAATCCATATACATTTCTCAGCTCAATTACTTACAAATAACTTATCTGCAGAATCAAGTAAATCTGTCAGCTGTGCAAGTTTATTTTTCCATGTGCTATCTTGAGATAAGCAGGTCTGTAATACTATATTTCCACTGACATAATTGTGCATGAATTCTGATCTGATTTAGTATTACATGGTGCAAAAGGTGACACATTTTCTTTAATATAGCCCATTAGAAAAGGAAAGGAATTGCCAGCGTATGAAATCTAAGGAGTTTGATTGAAAGACTCTGGGACTTGGGGGTCAACTCAGTGGAAAAGTAACTTGCTCAACTACCCCAGGCGCTAAGCACTGTGACAAGCAAACCGAATACCCCGGTGCATTTACTGAGACAATCAATAAAAACACTGCACTATCAGACTGCTACAGCTGTACATTAACCTATCATATTACCCCAACTGCTCCTAAACCAGTCAAACATGCAGTTGCTGATCATGCAGATAACACAGATACCTCACTGGTCCTTAAGTCACATTTAATACCAAGTCAGAGTGCTAAAACAACCATTTATTGCTTTTCCATATGCCATAAATTCTAATTTTCAAGTCTATCTAAATTGTACACTGAAGACTACATTCAAAGAACTACTGAGATGGTGAAGCCAACTGCTCTGAATTTAATGTATGGGAGATTTAAGGTAAACTCTGCACATTCCTACTTGGATCCTCAAACCACACCTCTTACCCCAGCACACCTGCACCTGCGGCTTTCTGGCCTCTCCCTGCCTCCTTGCCTTCTCATGATGCAGGTCTTAGCATCATGACATCCTTGCCTGCCCAAGGACTGATCATTCCTGCTCCTTAAATTGTTTACATTTATTTTTAGGTATTATTTCTGCCACTCTTTCTGCCTGTTCCAGCTCTAGTTCCTGCAGACTCCTCAACTCAAGAGGTGCTCCAATATGGTTCATGGGTGGGCATCTGTACTCTTACATGCAGCTCAACAGAAAAGTCAGTAAATCCACACAAAAACCATTGCCCTCCTTGGCACTTAGTCCCAGTGCTTGACCTCCCATGATTCCAGGCAGGAGCAGCCTGGACAAGCTTCTTACCTCTGGAGCTTTTCTAGTAGTTATCAGCCAACACATTGAATTCCTATCACAGAACAAAACAGAAACAGAATGAAGCAGTTGTATGCACTATTTGTCCACAAGCTTTATTTATGCTAAATTTGCCTCTTAATCTGCCAGCAGATTACACCTGAGTAGAGGCAGACTCTGCTCTGTACCATGCTGTGATGTGTCCTGGATGCTGCTGCACAACACCAACTTTTTAATTCCGTATCACACTGCTCTAGGATGAGCTTTATTCTTAAATACTTTGGGCATGGATGATTCTTTCATTCTGTCAGGATTATATTTTGCCTAGAAGATCGGTCCTGCAACTTCATCACTGATCCACACATTAACATTAAGTAAACAATACAAAATTTTCCACTGACACACAGATATTTCAAACTGCAAACAAAGTACATGCATATTGTTTGCAAAAGCTTGCAGTTTATTTTCCCATATTACTGTATTTTCCTTCATAAAGCACAGCAAAGCCTGATCTACTGTCCTGGTGAATTTTTGTAGTTGAGATTGCGATTTTCCTCAGAAGCCTATCAGTGAAGTCAAAGACAAACACCCAGCTTAAGCTGTGGATTTTCAGCTGTGCTGTAGGGCGAGCCTCATCATCAGTTGAAAAGCCAGACTACAATACACCATACATTTTGCACACAGCCATGTTGCTGAGCATCTTCTCTCACAGCATCACCTCTGCCACTCCTTCATTCTCATTCATCACATCAACCACATGCTCCACTGGGAACTGGATCCATGTAGCACCTATCTGATGCTAGCACATCTCAACTATCACTTTTCTCTACAAGGCTTCCCAAGTTGTATCTTACTCTAATGGGTTTGCACAGCCAGGTTTTGGTAATGGGTGGGCTACAGAGGTGGCTTCTATGAGAAGCTGCTGGAAGCTTTTCCTATCACTGGCTGAACCCATGCCAGCCAGGATGGACCCGCTGCTGGCCATGGCTGAGCCCAGCAGTGATAGTAATACCTCTGTGATAACATATTTTAAAAGGAAATAAAAAAAGTTATTGCACAGATGTTATTGTGGCCAGGGAAGAATGAAGGGGAAATGTGTGAGAGGAACAACTCTGCAGACACCAAGGTCAGTGGAGAAGGAGGAAGAGGATGCACTCCAGGTGCCAGAGCTGAGATTCCTCTACAGCCTATTATGAAGACCATGGTGAAGCAGCTGTGTCCCTGCAGCCCTTGGAGGTCCATTGAGATCTGCAGCCCGTGGGGGAGACCCACACTGGAGAGGACAGAGTCCTGAGAGGAGGCTGTGATGCTGCAGGAAACCTATGCTGGAGCAGGGTCCTGGCAGGGACCTGCAGACCCGTGGAGAGAGGAGGCCTTGCTGGAGCGAGTTTCCTGGTAGGACTTGGTAACCCTGCAGGGCTCCCACACTGGAGCAGGCTCTGCCTGAAGGACTCTACTCTGTGGAAGAGTGACCCATGTTGCAGCAGTTTGTGGAGAATTGCTGCCCATGGGATGGACTCAGGGTAGAGAAATTTGTGGAGGACTGTCTCCTGTGGGAAGGACCCCATGCTGGAGCAGGGCAAGGACTCTTCTTCCTGAAAGCAGTAGAAGGAACAACCTGTGATGACCTGACTGTAACCCCCATTCCTCATCTTCCTGCCATGTTAAAGGGGAGGAGGTAGAGCTTGGGAAGAGGGGAGGAGTGAACGTGGTTTTAAGATTTATTCTACTTCTCATTATCCTGCTCTGATTTTGTTAGTCATAAATTACATTAATATCCCTAAGTTGAGTCTCTTTTTCCTGTGATGGTAATTGGTGAGTGATCTCCCCCTGTCCTTATCTTAACCCATGAACCCTTGGTTATATTTTTTCTCCCCTGTCCAGCTGCAGAGGGGAGTGATAGAACAGTGTTCGTAGGTGCCTGGCATCCAGCCAGGGTCAACCCATTACACTTACACATTACCATTTCTGCTTCCTGTGGGATTTGGAGGAAGATTTGTTCTGTGCTATGGTCTCTATACTTTACTGTAGAAAATGTTCAAAAGGCATCTCTCCACAGGTGTTTGGGGCTGTCCTTTGGAAGGTTAAAAAATGGAGTTATGAATAAACCTGAAGAAACATTCAAGGGGTTGGCAAATCAGTGACTACATGGCTTGTTTGGAGCTGCAAGTGGTTCACGACAGTAGTTTAAACAGAACTCAGATCTCATGATTCTGTCTGAAACTGCTTCAAAGAAATTCTGTTAGAGAATGAAGACTGGTCCATTCTCACCACTTTTGAAACCATACAGAGCTAAAGTATAAACCAACCTGCACACGTAGGAAGGTTTCAAAGAGAACCCAGCAGTAAAGGGCTTTGGTTGTTTCCTTTAACACTCATTATTTCTCTCCCAAGTCACAGAGAAGATTATACAAATGATTTTAACTACACCCTAAAATTACTTTTCGAGGACTGGGTGAAAACAGCCCTTTGCTTGGCCTCAAAGAATCTAAATCTGCTTAGTTACATCAAGAAATAATATTAAGTGTAGAGGGAAAAGTATGTCACATTCTTAAACAGCTAACATAATTTAGACATATTCTTTATTTGATTGAATAATTCATTGAATTATACTTGGATTACTTCATAAATGAGGAACATCACCAACACTATATTGGTCACAGGTGAACAACACCATGTACATGGATAAATGTAATTTATCCAACAGTTTATAGACTGTTCTGGGGTAATCCATAATGTTATTATATTCCACATCTTTCTGTGCCCAAAACTTGTTCCTGTATCTTTAAGACCCTACAAACCAGAACCTTGTGTGTAGGGGGTGCTATCAGGGGCGTCCTTAAAACCGGCCCTCCCGGCCAGCCTCCTGCCTTTTGCCGTGTGCTGTTTGCTTCGCTGGCTGTCTGGTCTTTGCTTTGGCAGAAGTTTTGCTTCCCTCTTTGCGTTCTCTTTTCGTTTTTTTCCCCTTTTTTCCTCACCTCGGAGTGGCTGCCTTGGGGCGAATTCCAGAGGCGCCCCCCTGTTGCTGCCAAGCGGGGCAGGCCCGCCGCAGTCCACGCCGCTCCCACGCACCGAGCTACCCAGCCGAGCAGAGCAGACCACGAGTGGCCCCAGCCCAGTCCGGCCCGGCCCGGCCCAGCCCACCCTCCTGGCTTCGCCTGTCCTGCCGTCTCCTGCCGCAAGGAAAGTGAAGTCCCTCCCCGAGTTCCAGCCCCTTGATCCAGAGAAGGGACTCCAGCTGTTGGAGAGATGAGCAGAGCAGGGAACGGGCAGGAGGAAGGCTGAGACCACGAATTTCCTTTTGTCCTTCGAACCACGCACTCGACTGCCGAGCAGCATCTTGGAGGGGAGGGATGTCCCCAGCATTTCTGGGCCTCTCTTTGTTCCCGAGATTTAGCAATTTTGTATCTAACAGCTATTCAGTTGTTTTGGGGGTTTTTTGCCAGTTGCTGTTCTTCTTGTTAGTAAACTGCTATTTTTTTTTTCACTTACCTCTACTTGCATTCGTTCCTTATTGGTGGAAAGGGATTGCTTAAACCTATAAAGGAGACAACTCCAGAATATTCTCCTTTAAATTGTCTCAAACCAAGACACAGAACCATGATCCCCCACGGACTATCACACATACACACCCCCCTCCTCAAATGCTGAACTTCAGATATAAATCTCAGATTCTGATCTCATTAATTCTTATTTTACTTCACTGATTTTGATAGTATTTCAAGACTGCACCAGGACAAAGAAACCTGATCTCATTAAAACTAAACCTCTCAGAAGGCTGTCCAAGTACCTGTTTTCAAAGATGTGTACATTAATGATGAAGCCTATATGACGTCTCAGTACAGGGCAGGATGAAAACTGCTTTTTTGTGAAAGTTGCTATGCAAAGGCTCCACATGATCCAAGGTATATCCAGGCAAAAGCAACTTCATGGCTGTGACTTGGGGGTGATCCAGTGATCAAAACCAGCATCAGCTGATATTCCAGAGAATAGGCTGAAGCAATCTACACCATCAACCCATATATCATGTACAATTTTTATAAAAACTACACACCTCTTATCAACATCTCTGCATGAATAAGTAAACTGAGATGAAACCAAACTGTACTGGGCAGTCTGACTTCTGCAGCCATGTACTGCTCTGTTGTAGAGATTTTTTTATAAGTACAAGCAGTCTTATAAGCTAAGCTTTGAGACGGTAACAGCTTCATACATAGCTACAGTTTTCACTGGAAGCTGTTGTTGATTTTTTATTTACAGTTAGTATTTAGATGCTATGTTCATGTAGAATTTAATGGTGGAATCAAGCTATAGGTGAACCAACACATACCCGTTCTGGAATTTTAAGTCTACTGACTCTCTATTTCTCTGTATCATTTTCCCACCATTTATTTTCTAGAAAATAACTGCCACTGTAATAGATCACAATCTTCTCTTTTAGAGAATACAAAAATGTAGGCTACATCAGAGCTATCTTTCCTCCTCCTCACAATCTACTCTCCGTAAAAACGCAGGGCATGCTTCTGAGACAGATTACAAAAGTGTCTTGGCTTGAAAACAAAGTTAGTACCTCTCAGTAGCAATGATTAAAAGCTTTAAAATGTATTTTAATTTTACTCAACTATCATTCATTACAAGAGCTTCTAGTTATCTTGAAGTACAATATCATTGACTGAGAACTGCAAAGCATTTTTCAAAGAATAAAAGGCCAAAGAGACAGTAGACAAATGCGCAAATGTTTTACATATTTTTTGTTAATAAAATGTTAATATAAAGGTAAAACAAAACAGTGTTCATAACGTGCATCTCGCTCCCTTTAGGCCTGCAATAGTAGCAGTTCTCACTGGCCTGATTCTGCAGTGTACTGAGGGCTTCCAGCAAAATGCTGAGCTGAAAATCTTTGATATTATCTGAAATCTTACCTGGAGCTTGTTAAAAGAATAAAGTTATATGAAAAGCATATGGGAACTTCTTAAAAACTAAATCTTAGATACACAGACAAACTAAAATCTTAGATATATAGATTATTCATATTGACAGCTACATTATCATAACATAAATGTGTAAAAATCCTTTTGATAGCTTATTGATAACTTGACTTCATGTAATTTAACTGACCCTTATTTGCTAAGATATTGTATAAGCCAGTGTTTGGAAAGGAGCCAAAAGAAAAAAATAAGAGAAAGAAGTCAGATTAAACTGTAAATCTCTGGTTGGCATAGGTTTAGCAAGCGTTACAGAACATATGGAATGCAGAATCCAGTGCTATTTCTTGGAAAAACTAGTTTTAAATGAAGGACAAATGCCTGAGCCAAACAAACTACATATTTTTCAATTCCTAAATACATAACAAGACAATGAAGAAAAATCAGGAAACAAGTGTTTCACTGTAAGCACCACTTTGTAACCAATACAAGTAGTATACCTGCTGCTTTAGTTTATTATTCATATTGCAAGTGAAGATGAAAGTTAAGACTCTCCACTAAAAACCACATCCTATGGCCTTAAATTAACAGTCCTGTCTTGACTGCAGCAGAGGGTGAAAGAAGTTACTAAAATACAGAACGCTAGAATGAGGCACAGTAGGTGCAAATCTATCTTGTCAGATTCCTCTCGGTATTACACACCATTATTAATAAAATTCATTACATTAACTAATTTCATATATTTCAGCATTCATCATCCTCAGTTTACTATATCTGTGACTCTGTAATTTAGGGATGTCGAGCAATATCCCTCCATGACACATAACCTGCATCAGTGCATGCCCACACCAAGGTCATCACGTAGCCAGAGTTACCCTTTAACCGTGAGCAAGTCACTAATATCCAAGTCAGCTCTAAAGAAAGACACTTTTCATAATTTCCCAACAATCTGATAAGTGAAAACATATGGACAGGTTTAGGTAAAGTCTGCAAGGAGGCTTTACTAAATGGAAAACAGGTGCTCCAGTTCCATGCCATGTAATACCCCATTGATTGTTAAGTCCAAAGGTTACAGGACTAATAGCTTCCTTGTGGTAATCAGGGAGCAAAGACACTGGCCACGGTCAAACAGCTGGGGCATATTTTACATATTTGCAACATATGCTTCAGTTTTAATAAAAGTAAGCGTTTGGCACATTTATTAATCTTGTAACTTTCTTCAAATAAGAAGGTCCATTTTTCTGAGTTTTCTATTATACCACATGAAAAAACAGGAGAAATAATAAAAGCCAGAGGCCAGTACCAGCTGGTGTTACAAAATGTGCATTTGTTTTCTCAGAAAAATTCATTTTGCACATAGCTTTAAGAAAACACACATGAACTAAAATAACACAAATCCGCACCTTTCCATTTAGACAAAAAATGTAAGAGGAACAGCAGTAGTTAAGAGAGTATGTCTAGTGCACCAGAAAGGAAAACCAGCCTACTAGCTTCTAACAAAAAACAAGTCAGTCCTAACCGTGTGCTTATTACTTACAATTTAACCTAGTGCAAAATACCGCCCACTGCAAACATACTGAGTAAATAGAACAGTCCATACATGCTTGTTTTCAAAAAGTGTAATTTTTTTCCAATTCAAACAGCATATTTAATCTTGAGAGCTCAAAACATTTGCAATAATGAAGACAGCTTCGAATTTATAAAAACCTTAACACCTTCTGTATAGAAAAATAGCTCTTAAATATAAAATAAAAGGGCTCACTGAATGCACACAGTAATGTCAGTACTCACTTTTATTCAACTTTGGTAACTAGATCTAGGAAAATGTTTGAACTCTGGTGTCAGTTTGAGAAAGCTGAATATTAGATCACAACATTGAAACCTAGAGTGATATTTCTAATTAGGTATGTTTTGCCTGGCGTTTGCTCAGAGAATCACCAGAGAACTGGGGGGGAGGGAGGGGCTGACCTCTGTCCTCATCTCCTCCTTTGAAGGAGTTTGTTTAGCAATTTCCAAAACCCACTAAGCAGTAACTACACAGGCTGGTTTAAACTACAAGCAGTCAAGTACTATTTGTGAACTAATCACAGTGGTTAAAACATCCAGGAATACACACACTACCGGTATGATACATTTGCACCAGATCTAATAAAAAAGCAGAAAGAAACAGGAAAAATGGCCTCAAATGGATGGTAGATCAATGTTTATCAGAAAACAAATGATGATTCAAAGCTAGCATATTGAGATATTCAAGCTCTCCACAGCTACATGATAGACTTTTACAATAAATCATATATTTTATTGCTAGAAATGGATGCTCACATAATTCAGCATTAAAAAAATCACATATGTGTTTTGTAAAAGAAGATTTTGTTAGTACAGTGTTAGCCAATTCTGAAATTATGCAACTTATAATTTAAGTGATGTATAGAAGAATTTAACATAATAATTGTAAAATGTTTGACCAGGCAACGGAACAAGGAAAATACTCTTATTTTTTTATCATCTCTTACATCTTAGGTATTAGCTAACAGAAACATAATCGTTGAGGGGATTAACTAATCATAGTGAATTTTCTGACATTTCAAATGCTGCTGCCAGTATATGAATTCTTACAGTGGTGTATAAATGTACATCTCAGCCAGAAAAAAAAGTCAAGAGCATAAATTAAGATGCACTGTTTTTCTCCCCTCAAAAAAAAAAATTACTTTATTACAACAGGAGTGGGGGGACATCTGTGAAGGTCAAAATAATCTGAATTTTAATACAGAATTGTTGTAAAACTATCTATTTTTTTTTCCTTTTTATTTTCTTCCACAAATATCACCTTTCTGATAGGAAAATACCAGCAAGAATTGGTTTGTCTTCACTGCACTCATCTCACCAGAAAGCCATCCTGCCAGCGCTAGCCATTGCTTCAGTGGTGCAAGGTCATTCTGATTTATTTCTTTTTTTTTCTTTCTCTCTGAGGGACAACCAATCCAAGAAGTCCCATGGCTTGGCTAAATAATATGTGGAAATGAGTTGCTATTTACTGTGGTTGCAATCCTCAACCTAAGCAGCAGCATCTAAACTGAATTGCATCCACTCAAACAGGTGAATGATCTGCTATGGTTTCCCAGCTTGCAGGGCACAATGTAAAGTTCAGATCAAGTAGATGTCTATGAGAATTGTGATTATTGAAATGTCATATGGAGTGCAAACATTCAAGACATTCTTCTATCCAGCAATTCTTTGAGAATCTTAGATGTCAATATCCCATCCTTAACCAGTATAGAGTTGCTATTTCCACACCATTTTCCCCCTGAAGTGCAGCCCTATTTGTAGTACTCAAGACAGGAGGAATTGTTGTCCTTCAAAACCAGTTGTTGCTGCAGTTACCTACACAAATGCTATCAAGTTCCAGACAGGCTGAGTTATTCTTGTTCCTGGCCGGGAAAAAAAAATGATCCAGCTCTGGACCAAGAAAAGGAAAAAAAAATAAAAGAGGAAAAGGAAAAGGAAAAAGAAGAAGAAAAAGAAGAAGAGAAAGAGAAAGAGAAAGAGAAAGAGAAAGAGAAAGAGAAAGAGAAAGAGAAAGAGAAAGAGAAAGAGAAAGAGAAAGAAGAAGAAGAAGAAGAGAAAGAAGAGAAAGAAAAAGAAGAGAAAGAAGAAGAAGAAGAAGAAGAAGAAGAAGAAGAAGAAGAAGAAGAAGAAGAAGAAGAAGAAGAAAAAGAAGAAGAAAAAGAAAAAGAAAAAGAAAGAAAAAGAAAGCAGGATTTATAGACCTCTAACCTTTCCCTCAACACACTATAGCATTATTAGGATGATAAACAGCTCTGTCCAATTTTCTGGACTAAAACACATCAACTCCTTTTTTAACTGTCGGTAAAAACAGTGTCATGTCTAAATTCTCCCATCCCTAGATACCCAAGTGCTAGGAAAGATAATTACCTTGTCATCTCTGTCATCCTCTTCTTCCTCGTCCTCTAGCATGTCCTCCACTACCTGCAGACAGAAACAGTAGTAGTTGTCATCATTTAAAAAGAAAGTGTTTTGTTCTGTCAATTCTAAGCCTTTTGTAGATGAAAACTTTATTAACATTTGAAATAAATGCACAGAGGGAAAATGTACAACTAGGAAAAAACACTTGATCTAGAGATTCAAATTTAGGAAAGTGTTATAGCTTTAATTGACCTACATTGGGGAATTATATACTGAAAACCCTTCCTTTGCAAAATGCTTGCTTGACAATTTAAGTATTTAAAAGGTAGTTCAAAATTCAGTATATGCCTGCTTTAACTAAAGGAATCCTTTGTCAGCTCCACTGGTGCCTATGCAGCACACACACATGCTCACTTCAAATTTATGGTTAACTACATAAAAGGGCAACACTTTTAATAGAATTTACAATATTCACCAAGAGATTCTTGAAGAATACAAAGCTGGCAATAAATTCATAATAGCTTATCTCCCTATCATGTTCAACAATGATATATACCATATGCTCTATCAACATCAGCACTTTGTTTCTTAATCATAATTTTATACAATCTATGCATCTAACTTTACTCACATTAATTGCTAGCTGTACCTGCCACATGTCTGCATCTATGTATTTTTCCATATATAGTTTTTCAGTCCAATACCATAAAATACAAACATACATTAAATTATTTCTCCAAATAGTAATAATTATTATATCATCAGCATGAAATAAACCACTAAGTTTAGTTTACAGAGAGATCAAATGATTTTCCAAAGATAGGCCACGGCAGATTCAGACTTAAAAACTCCTCTCTCAAGACACTGTGATCAATGACCCTAACAGGAAAATTCTCTGTTGATGGAATGAAAGAAAGCTGTACCTCCTTATAACCAGAAAATAATGTGCTCCTTTAGATCTTTATGTGCATGTATATAAGTACTTATTAGGATATAAGAAAATCCATAATAAAGGTCAGCAAAGACCCAAGTAGCCCAGTGTCCTATTACAGGTGCAAAAATTTTATACTATGTATTATAAAATATGCATGAAGAGGAAACGCGGAGACAAAACTCACTGATATGAAACCCTTTATGTCATTTAAGACAACACACTAAAATTACAACTTCATAGCCACCCCCACAGACAATGCTGCAAATTTATTCCCACATCCATGTACAAGAACTTAAGAACTTTATCCAAGAACCAAATTCAGGTAAGAGAAGAACTGAAACATGAAAGTGTGGGTATCAGTTCCCTTTCTCTGAGTTAGCTCTACCATCAAGAAGGTCCCAATTAGCCCTGTTACATGGGCCCATGTAGAGCATAAACAACACATGGTTTGATGTAACAGGCCCATCCAGTAGAGCGCTATGCATGCATGAAAGTCACCTGCACAGTTCAAAACATTTGCAGTTTCAGCTGCTCCTTCTTGTTTGAACCCCATCCCAGAACCCCTCTAACAACAGTTCTTTGGAGGGGAAGGAACTTCCAGTTCTGTCTACTGGCTGCTCTGTCCTGGAGCTTTGAATGAAGTAAAATGAGAAATACAAAGAAACCATAAAGAGCAAGCATGTCCAAAAGCATGAGAAGGAAGCATGACCTGAGAAATGAAGGAATTACTCTTAAATTCTTCCCTGCCCAGAATAACAATTTTAGCAGGAGGAGCCTCACTGACCAAACCTTCTGCAGCCTCTGACCTGGTGCCAGCCAGGCAGGTGTACTTCTGAGTCCCCTCAGACAGAAGGAATCCAGGCTGTGCTCTAGCCACTATCCATGAAGAAGTCTCCCTCACCAATCTGTTCTCTGTTGGCCTTTTAGGCCAGCTCTGCTCCATCTCTCAAAGAAAGGGGATCAGAGACAGTTACCAGAGAGTTTTGATCACAGGGAAATGCTGAGATCATGTTGCTGAAATGAATGTAGCTCCTGCTTAGTTCAGTACACATCTTACATCCCACTGAGAGGTGTTTGAGAGGTCCAGCCTTCACTGACCACTGACCACTCTGAAGCAAAGGCATTTTGTGTTTCTCATGCACTTGCATCACCTTCTTGTTCCTCTCCTGGTTGCTCACTGTTATATTCCCTGGGCTGTTCAAAGTCTTTGGGGAGCTGAGCTGTAAACTACATCACTACTTTTGCGTTCTTTTTGGGGAGCTGAGCTGTAAACTACATCACTACTTTTGTGTTCTTCAAAAGACCACATCCTCAGCTCTTTAATGCAGTTTGTTCCAGTGACCCAGTTTACTGAGCGCTTCACCAGCTCTACCAAGAAAACGGTAAACTGAGAAAAGAAGAGGAAAATAAGCTGTTAAGGGCTGCCAGAAGATGGAAACTCTCTTACATCAGTTTTTCCACATGCAAAACACTCGCTTAACTACACATTAGTTGACTAAAGCCCTAGATATAAAACAGTTCTGTTGACTCACACACTGCCTAATGACCAGAGCTCACTAAGTCAGTAGGTCTTTACTTTTCAAGAATAATATTCCGCAGACACTTAAAGATCTCTTTTACGTACAACCAGAAATTCGTTGGCTTGAGAAGGTTGAATAGCAGGATGCCTATCTCACACTAGCATTCAAGTTAACATGGAGACAATCAGTTGAACTGGAAATCTCTAAAATTATTGTAAATGATGGCACCTCACAGAAATCACTTGCATGAAAATATCCATTCTAAATTATCCAGATAATAACACTTCAGACTCAGGTGTGGTTTTTTTCTTCCACATCTAATGATCTCAAACTACTTTACAAGCTTCTACAGAGAGGCAAAATGTTAACTTCTTCAAAGGGCAGAAAAAGTCCTTTGAAATTACTTGAAGTCATCAGACTAAGCCCAGATTTCCATCTCCTCCATTCCCTTTTTTTAATTTAAAAGCCACTATCAGTCTATGTTCTTTTTCTAGTTTAGCCATGCCATAAATTACATTGAGATTTGAAGTACTGAATTGTTTGGGAAGAAAAACAGAATTAATTTTTTGTAGCAAAATAAAATGTAATGAAGTGTGCCAATGCCCAAGAAGCAGAAATAAATTTTTGAAGTATATGAAACATAGCCCATGCTTTCACTTGTCTTGAAATTCAAAAAAAGGGTTAAAAGAAAAAAAACCCCAAAAACAAACATTCAGACAATATGGACACGATAATAAAATTCATTAAAGCACCAAAACAAGTATTTTCAGAACTTTGCCACAAATTCAAACAAGTAGATTCTTCAAAGTCATATGATATATGAATTATTGGCACGCTGAAGCCTTACAAAAGCTGTATACTGAAGTACAGTCTACTGCAGAACAAAGCAAGGCTGTTCAAGAGAGGTATGGTAGAACTGAACACATATTTCTGTTTAACACTGGATTAAGAATACAGTAGAAAAATTCCCCACAATGGATTTTTTTATCCTTTGATTCTGCCTCCTTTCTATTCAAATAAAGTGCCCATCTTCCACTCTGTTTTGAAGGAATATAGTAGTTATTTGGATCCTTATGTCAAGCATTATACCTGGAGAAGGTATAAGGGAGGGAGGGAGGGAGGTGGTAGGGAAGGAGGAAGAGGAGAGAGAAGGTGGGCAAAAAGAAGCAAATAAGGATAAAATGTAATGTTATATTTATTTTAATAAAAGTTCTATGGCAAAAATCTTACATTGTCCTTAGAATATTCACTCTAAATGATGCCTTCTGATACCTTGTTTAAAATCAAGTAGTATTAATCAAATAACGGAAGGGCACTAGGGAAATCAGAAAGATCTAATGCAAGCAGTTAAAAGTGACATGACCTTCTGTAATATCAGTCTTGTCACAGACTTATAAGATGCATATTGGTAGAAGGTCTTGAAAGAAACTAGACATAACAGACTGGAGGACCATTGCTCTGTCACAGCAGATACTATACACCAGGTCACCAGAAGGAAGCACAGCCGTCACATTTGCACACCGAAGAAAACCTCAGCATCTGTGGGCTAGAATGCACTCTTCTGAGGAAACTGACATTAAATAGAAATTGCATTTATTCTAAAGATCTACTGACTAACAAAGAGGATAGAATTTCTGAGAAAATAATTCACTTTGACTTCTAACCTCAACACCTGCAAAGCAGAGTTGGATTCTAGTTATTTACAGGCATGTTAAATCAAAGCCCTACCGCTGCAGAGAACTTAGAAATACCTTCTCAAACTAAAGAATCAGTGGAAAAGTGATGCACTGAAACTTAACACCACTTTTAATGAAAGGTCCTTCTCTCTTAGCATCAGCCTGCTGTTTGTCACACAAAGTGTGCAAACCATCATTAATTGTCTCTGTTCTACGTTTTTCAGCTGATCCAAAAGAAACACTTGCACAGAAGATACTCTGATGTCTTTACATGTTAATAATACCCAGTATTTGCTCTGCACTAAGACGTAAAATAAAGAAAGAAGAAGGAAAAAAAAAAGGGCACTAACTGTGCAGATAGCTGAGATGACTGTTACCTTAATACTTTAACATGAAGCAATGTCCCTCATTAGAACTTCTCTAGATCTGCTTAGATCTTACTTGGCGTAGCCCTTCAAATCTAGGTAGTTTCCAATAAAACCAAAACACTTTCTGTGCCACGTTACGATCTCAAAATACCTACAGACATTTGTATTTTCATACATAAGTACTAAAATTCATAAAAGAAATCAAAAGTGAGGATGAGATTTGGTTCCAAATTAAATGCATTTTAGATGTGCAAATAATGTAGTCAGAATTATACTGTTCAGGACTGTTTGGATTTATATTCATATTGCCCTGATATAAAATGTACTGTAAGCTTGTGAGCCATGTAAATCAGTGGATGCCTGGAAGTGTAACATAAAATTATGCAATGTGTATGGATTAAGAGGGATGCATAAAACCAATTGGGCTTTCTCAGATCATTTCCTGGTACTTAATTTGAAGGAAAGATATCCATTGTCCACATGCCCACTACAGCAGCAGTTATGTCCTCATTTTCACAACATGATGTCTGCTTCTTTTATGGAATTGCCAAGAAGAAACTTTACAGGAGATACATCTTAATTAAAATGTCCACCTTTTTTATACAACATTTGTAAGGAAAAGATAAATCAAATTAACAGATTCTGATTTAGGAGTACAGTATATCTGGGTCCAACCAGATTCATACCATTAATGTTTTGATCTTGGGATATTCATCTGTAGTAATCATCAGAATAACTGAACTACTAGATATAATAATTAGTGTGATAAGCTGCCCAGTAATTTTGAATATCTTGCAGTACAGAAGACAGAAAAATAAAAAGAAAAACATTAGTACATTACTGCTAAAATACTTTCTGATTTTTACACAGGCACTCAAATTATGTCTTCTAACAGAATGCATTTTGTTAGCTTATTCTGGGAAGTGCTCATAATGTAATTTATTCTGATTCTTAATAGGAAATGAGACTAATACGGCTATCAGAGGCCTTTTGATGCATGTTGCTGATTACACAGAGTTCTGTAATGTCAACAGCAGAATGTTATTTACAGTATAATACATTTCTTGGAAACATGTATCAGCAGTACAGTTGATTATACAAGAACATGCAACCTTTTTGCTGTTGTCAGCTTTATATGCCCTCAATATTCAATTGCCAATGTAGTTAAGAGCAAGTAATTTTTAACACTACAATGGTACAAGTACCATACAATTTCTCTCATTTTCTTTCAATATTTGGTTCTCATGTTTTTTAGCTTTCTCTTATATTTACAAAATGCACTGTGAACTGAATATTAGGTGTTTATTTGAAGTATGTCTCCATCTAAAGGCTTCAATATGTACTGTACACTTGAAATGTCAGATGTCTCAGAATGCTTTATTTTTAGTTCAGCAGAATAAAAATAACTGCATTCTTTGCTTGGCTAAGTATCAGTGAAAGATTCTTATGCAGGACTGTTAAAAAAAATGCCTTCACAAAATACTGTGAACTAGAATTCTCAGGCAAATCCTTAAAATAAATTATCTTATAAAGAACACAATGGCTCATTATAGGTTTTTACTTTTATTATTACTTCTTTTCAAATATATTGTTTCCATATTCTAGTAGAATGCTCCTGTTATAAAATAGCATTTATCCAAGTTATTTTAAGCTTATGGGTGTGATCCAGACTATTACACTCAGATTTGAAGCTGACCAGCTTTTTGGTCAAAAAATTTATGTTACATACCTTAAGTGAAAATGTATGTAACACACATATTGTTGTAATTTCAGTTAGGTATTTTTTTCCTGGTGTTTATACATTTCTGTAAGTACAGTAAAATCCCAAAGTTCTTAAAGTCTTGGCTTCATTAAAATGTGCTGAAGTGATAGAAAGCCAAACAAAATGAATAAAAATCTCACATTACTATGGATTTTTTTTCTAGAAACTAAACTGATATTAGGTTATATGGTATTGATTATTTATAATAGCCACTACAACCTGTCAAGTGAATCTTGTTGCCATTTAAATCTGCAGGCAAATGCAAATGCAAAAAAAACCCCCAAACCATTATAACAGTCTCATACAGAAAATGCCTCCTCTGTGCAGTAAACTTCAATTTTATTTTAGATGCCAGCAATATTGAAAGACTGTGGAAATAAAAAGTGGCAAAATTTAAATTAAAAAAACAGTTGGTTTCTGACAGGAAAAAAAAAGCATCAAATTTTTAAAAAAATGCTGGAGATATTTAGGGTGGGGTTTTGGTTTTGGCCTTTTCTGTTCAGGTGACCAAAACAAGCAAAAACATTCCAAATCTGTAGTGCGTTTGGGTTTTGCAGCAGTTACTGGGATAAGAACAGGCATGTAAATTTTACCAAGGAGTTTACTACATACTCTGCTACTGCATGCAAACCTCTGACACAGGGATTATGACTGCAGCACGGACAGCCTCTTTTAACTGCAGCCCAGGCAGCCACTTGCAGCACCATATTCTGTTATGCTGCAGAAGAAAAATGCTTGCCACCCAGTATGTATCTTTACATAGTGTACTGTGGGACTGTTGAATTGGTGCCCAATGTATTTAAAATATTTATAGTATCAACATTTAGTCAAAAAACCTTTATGTAAGATTTATGTTGGTTTGTTCAATTCTCATTTAATGGCAAATTATGAAGAGGACATTTCATAAAGATAATTCTCCATTTAAATGCAGCAGGCCACCAAACACTAAAATTATGTTTCTGATGCAATCTAGAGCAAATTTGTCCAGTTTCAGTGATTATTTGCACTGATAAAAATTAGACTTGATCAATAAAATTTAAATGCACAATTAAGCTGACATTTTCATGTTTCCTTTCTGACATATTAAAAAAAAACCCTGTCCCATTGTGGAGCACTGCACTGTATTTTTATTTCCTGACTGTATGGATCACATAGGAAAAAAAAAATCTGTGTGGAGACAAAGATTCTTACTGGACTACTTAATACTCAGGCACATGTTGCCAATAGTCCTTGTTCTTTGACAGCACCCACTCTGCCCAGAGACAGATTATGACTCATTTGCAAAAGCCCTCCTTATCTATTTTATTGATAACAAATGAAGACAAAGTTTATGATTAGTTAGGAGCTAGAAAATACAAGGTAAAATCAGTTCTGCATAATATTGAAAATAATTTAAAAAAAAACAACTGTACTTCCCTTTCTTTTAGAGTCATAAACCTGGCTAGTTTCACACATATATTGTTCTGTGGCTAACTCTGTGTGTTCCCACCACCCCCTATGCTGGGGGGTTTTGTGGCTGTGGCCGTTGCTATCTTACCAGAGGCAAAACTTCTCAGGAAAGTACAGTCAGAAAGAAGGCAAGATGTCCTTGCTCACCTGACAATGTCCTTTTTGTATCTTGTACAAATGACATATTCCAGACACTGTCTAGCTAGAATACAGGGACAATGGCATTTATTTTTTCCATCAACTCATAGCAAGAATTTAGTCTGCAGTTAGAAATCTATGCAGACTCCCTGGCAGAGTAGAACTTCTGAGCTTGAAACTCAAAACCCCAAAGTATCACACTGACAAAGGATCTGAAGCACTTGGTGTTTGTCCTGTATTCATGTCCGCGTGAAAGCCTTTGAATCTAAGAATCATAAGGATTCAGTCTTTAAGACCATAAAGTGAAGAAACAGAAAAAAGTCAAATTCCTGCTTTGTGTACTTACTTGGTATAGTTTTCAGTTTCTAGGAAAACAGCTGGTTAAAGTCAGGCACTCTCCTGGTAGTGTTTGTTTATGCATTGAGTGTACTGCAAAGTGGCACTCTCAGCCCCAAACAGGAGCAACAACAAATCCACCTGGCAGTGCTCTGACAGACACTGTTGCCTGGCTCCTAGAACAAAGTGACAGGATTCTAATCAGAAAAGATCTCCTAGGAGCATAGATCTCTTTTATGATCAACTCAAGCTCATTGTGCTTACCACCTTTTCTTGAGTGAAGAAGGAATTCACTGAGATGGATATATTCATAAGCATCACTCTTCCCATTTCGTTTTTCTTCATTTGGCAATTCCCAGAACACACATGAGGATCTGAGTCCTCATATTGGAGGACTACAGAAAAGTACCCAGAGAAAACTGCTTAAAATCTCAAAATAAAAGGCTGTCTTTAACAAAAATTATTTTTCTTCTATTCTCAAAATTTCATCCTAAACATGGTTACTCCTAACATCTAATAGAAACATACACATATAAATCATCAAAGTCTGTAGGAAAAAACCTACAATGAAATTAGAAGATGCCTTGTCACTTTATATCATTCTTAAAAGATAAATAATATATATATACTTTATTATGCAAATTCATAAAAAATTGTGTATGGCACATTAACTCCCAGCTGTTTAGCATCATTTTCTATGCAATGACATGTGCATCTCATAACTTCAAGAGGAAATTGGCTATTTAATATTTCCTTAAGAGCTGTAAGTATTAACTATCAGTGCAAGATGTGATCAAACCTCTTCTCCATGGGAGTATATATGGCAGAAGAACATTCACAGGTACCTTCAGGGATGTGCATTATTCTTCTATTAAATGTTAAATTGCTTGGAAAAAATTCCTAACAAATAGGAGACCAAAAGGAGAGAACTATTTGTATCTTCAGAGAATATCAGAGTGGCAGAGATTGGCAGGGACATCCTGTTCTCCCAGCTCAAGCAGAAATCATCAAGCCCAACCTCCCTACTCACACAAGGTCACCCCTGAGCACATTGCCCAGGCCCATGTCCTGAAGGGTCTTGAGTATCTTCATGGATGAACGCTTCACAACCTCTCATGGCAATCTGGCCCTGGTTGTGACCACAGTCACAATGAAAGTGCTTTCTTGTGCTCAGATGAATTTTCATGTGTTTTGGTTTGTGACCACTTATACTGTCCTGTCATGGAGCACCACTGAGAAGAGGCTGTCTCTCTCTTCTCCTGCTCCCTTCAGCCATTTATACACATCATCAAGAACCCTTATCCATGCAGAACAGGACCAGCTTGCTCAGCCTCTCCTTGTATGCCATATGCCTTTTTCCCTTCACCATCTTCCCTTTGCTGGGATGAAGAGCAACTCCCACTCTGCACCTTCCCACCCTGTCCTGATTAAAAAGCTAGTATGCATACACTGTATAATGGACACAATAGCAATTTCACCACATTTCTATGATCGTGAATGAATGTAGCTGCACACAGACCTCTGTACTCCTACTGGCTCCTCTATTGTGCACACTAATGTACTTAATGGAGAGATCTCTGACATGCTGGGTTCTCAGAGAGGGTGTGAGAGACTTTTCCAGAGGCATTTCCTTATTTGTGTGCCTACACCTGGCCTGGGGGGCACTTCTGCCCTGTTGGATTGGTTTTGAGGGCTCTCTTGTCCATTCACCCTGCACCCTTTTCTTGCCAACTCAGACCACAAAATTCTTGACAGGACAAGGGGCAATAGCTTCAAACTGACAGGAGGCAGGTTTAGATTTGATATCGGGAAGAAATTCTTCATTGTGAGGGTACCAAGGAACTGGAACAGGTTGCCCAGAGAAGCTATGGGTGCCCCATCCCTGGCACAATTCCAAGGCCAGGTCAGACAGGGCTTTGA
Organism: Aleadryas rufinucha; assembly: GCA_013397815.1. Lineage (NCBI taxonomy): Eukaryota > Metazoa > Chordata > Aves > Passeriformes > Aleadryas > Aleadryas rufinucha. The sequence goes on from VZTH01002635.1 coordinate 30,463, forward strand.
ACAACCTGGTCTGGGGGAAGGTGTCCCTCTGAAGGTGCCCTCCAAATCAAACTATTCTGTGATTCCTCACTTCAGGAATCACTTTTGTGGGTCACCATCACCTCCCTCCCCCGTTTATTTTTAGTTTAATGCTCTCCTGAACAGGGTAGACAGGAAAGAAGATTTTGCCCCATGTGGTGAGGTGGATCTTCTCCTAGTAGTGCTCAATCCCCAAAAAGTATCCTCCAGTTCTAAAAACCAAGTCCCTGCTGTCAGTAAGAACAACTGGTTGCTGTCCTTCCAGATCTGTCCACTTCTCCACAGGCATGATGGAGGAGAAAATGACCTGCACTCCCTGTCTGCTACCTATTTGGTCATGGAAGAACAAGAACTTGCAGTGACATCAGAGGAGATCCAATGTGCCTGTGATGGGTTGAGCCTGAGCTGATGGACAGCTTGTTTGACCAGTGGCGCTTTTCGAAATTTCCATATATAAAGGCTGGAGGGACAGGAAGTTCTCTCTCTCTTTGGGGTTTGG
>VZTH01002635.1:31047-167091 GCA_013397815.1 Aleadryas rufinucha
ACTACCCCATGTTGTGGCCCATGTGATCCCATATCCATGGGAGAGGTGTTTTCCCGGTAACAGCTTTATTCCCGGGTGGGGGCTGTTGTACTGGGGCTGATACGGTTTTGGGGGACCACAGATTGCAAAGGAAACCTCTTTTCTCCTTACTCGGTAGAAAGATTCTTAAAATTGTGAATACTGACTAAGAATTATGTGATGTTATCCTTTGTACTGGTTTAGGGAAAAAGAAAGGAGGAGGGGGGTGTGAGTAAAAAGAGGGATTTTGCTTTAATTTTTCTTATTATTTTCTTTTCTCTTTTAATTCTGTTAATAAACTTCTCATTTTCTTTAAGTTTGAGCCTGTTTTGCATTCCTCCAAATCTCCTATCTCACAAAAGATAAAAAGATAAACTGAAACCACTACACAAAATTAGTGTTTCTGCCCAGTTTTAATTCCAAACCCCTACAAATCTGGTGCGTTGGCCGGGAAAGCGAACTAAACCCGCTATAGTGCCTGTTACAGTAGTTAAGAATTATAGACCAGCAGCTGAGAGACTGTCAGAGTTTGTCCTAATTGTGGTAGCCAGGCTTATGTACACAGGGTAAAAATAATGATTCATAGCTATGCAAACTGTTCTTAATACTGCATGTGACACACTCCAACCATATAATCAACTGTTTCATCCCAGGGAAAGGAACAAGAGCAGCTGGACAGTGGGCAAACATTTTAAGTCACTTTGAGAGATTATCTGACCATTCCTTAAGTTAGGTGGCTTGAACAGGTAGTCAGAACATGCAGAACACAGCCTGAAGTTGAAACATATAAGTAACAAAGAAACCAAAACCAAAACCAACAAAATTTTTTCCCCATTAACTCCATGCAGTTAATAATGACTGTGACTTTTGCTTACAAATAGAAAAAGACCTCAGACACCAGACAGGAGCACTGCTGTTTTCTCCAAGCTACAAAGGTGAGGGATTTTTTTCTTTTTTTTGGTATATTTGAAATCATAAAAGTATTAAGTAGCTTCTTAAAAATACTGAAAATAAGCTTTTAACCCCAGCATACTTTCTGTTAGTTTGCAGTACCTTCCACAGGCGCAGGGCTGGCAATGTGTAGGGGCAACACTTCCATGCTGCTCCCCACACAGATCCAGCACAGGTGACAAGGAGCAGCAGGGAGTGGTGACAGAAACACAGCAGTGGTTGATACCTCCCCACAGAGGATGTGAAAAAGATGATGGAAAAAAGACAGGAGAAGAAAAAAAAATCTCAGCCTAGTAAGATTCCCTCACTTCTAATCTTGGGTGTTTAGGTGATCATGGTTTAATATGACAACAGCAGCTGTGCTAAAAAGAAATTATTTTGTGAGGTCAGATACTCAGGAGTATGATTATAAGGAAGTGTAAAGATCCTTGGAGAAAGCAGCAAGGTGTACTTCAGGCAAAAATGTTACTGTAAAATTCAGAAGAAGACATTAAGAATGTCATCTTAGTTATTTTTTCCTCACTTAATACTGGCAAGAAATATTTATAATGTGAGTTTTATACCTGCCACATGACTCAATGACAGAAATTAATTTGTTTTAGTTCAGTTCAGAACCATCCACTAAATCTACATCTATCTACAGTCACTTACACCAATGTTTAATGCAAGAGTCCCTATCTTTCAGAAATACAACTAATCTTGATCAAAATGTACAAAAGATAGGGAATCCAATGTTTCTTCTGGAAATTTGCATCAGTGTTGGACTAAAACCACAATGATCATCAGTTCTACAAAGAGTACAACTGAATCCACGGAGGCATAGTATGCTGCTTCACCTCTCTGTTGGGCATTCCAGTAGAATTATCTCCTACTAGGAAGTACACCTGGGCCTCCCCCTTGCCCCAACCACATTGCACCTTGAGTTCAAGAAAGGAATCACATTTATAACTCATTAGGAGTGTAATAAATGGCAAAATAACCATACTTGCACTTAAACAAGAAACACAGGTTCATGCTATAACAGAGGTACCCAGGTCCTTCTTTGGCAGGTGAACTACTCCATGAGGAAATAAGTTTCAAACTATTTAAAAAATACCCTGATGCCGAAGAGGAAAAAGCAAATTATACCTTATCTATAGAAATGGTCAAACAAGGATGAGTTAAGGCTGGTCTATCTGCCATATCCAGACAGAAACTCAGTGATCACTAATCACTGACCTGCAGAAGAAGTGTGGTCCCTAGCACCTGGACTGATGAGACAACTGACAATTGTTTTCTGATAGAGATAGTACAACAGAAACCAACTTTTCTGAGCTGCTTTGCATGGTCCCAAATTTAAGTATGTTCCATAGACATAAAATAACTACAAAGCATATACAATTTTTAACTATGCTTAACTGTGCTCTAATGTTAATCAGGTAAGAAAAGTTCACAAATACATTTATCTTTGTGTCTTATCATTAGCCTTCTTCAGTAACTTCTAAAGTTAGATGATACTTCTAAGATAAGTAGTCAATGATTTCACACAAGGAATCTCTGAAGACTTGGGAACAGAAGCCAGATCATGTGAATGCTGAAGCATTCTCTAGCCACTAGGAAATACTGCTTAACTAATTAAGATAAAATTTACACTCTGCATAGGAAAGCGTAAGTATTTAAATTACTTATATTCTAATGATACTGTGATAATGACCTGAGCCAAGGACTCCTGATATTACTGAAGACTCATGAGTTAATTAGAAAGGCTTACAATAAATCTGCAGATGACTTCACTGAAGGCAGATACTCAACATGATGATAACCAAACTCAAATCACTAAAAACAAGGGCCCAATCTCCTTCTGATATACATAAAGAAAAAACAGTCATTACTGGCACAGATATCAAACGTTTGCAATCAACATGGTTGCTTGACATAGGCTGTATTAGCTTGGTCTGAAGCACTCTCAGCAAGAGGAGAGTTTTAGGAGCAGCATTTGGTATTCTCAACCGAGAATCCATCACTAGCTTCATTAGTTTGTTAGAAAAGTGACATGACCAGATAATCTTCCCAGGCAGGTGGTATTTCAGAGAGAAATTAAGTGTATTGCAGCTCACAAGTGAAACTTCTCCTTTCACCAGGGATTTCAGGTACTTATAAAATCTTCAGGTTGAGAAGCTTTAAGCACTTCAGCCCTCAGGAGACAATGGGCTCTGTTTTAAGTATTGCATCTTTTAAATCTTGATCTTAGGCTTTTTCCATAAATGTAACTACATTTCATGTTAGGGAATACCTCTACCATCCCCACCCTTAATTTTAGATGATCCTTGGAAGCATAACAGTCTTAGTGAGGTAGACAGGTAACAACAGTGTTGGGATCAGGGGTGTATGGGTTCTAATAATGGCAGTTGCTAGACATTAGGAGATCACTCAGGCTGGAAGGGATTTCCAAACTCCTGCTTAAAGCAGGGTCAGCCATGAGGTCATATCAGGTTCCTCCGACCTTCACTCAGTCAGGTCCTGGAAACTTCCTATAGCAACAGCACTTTCCTGGGCAACCTCTTCCACTGCTTAACAATTCTCATGGCAAAAAAGGTTTTCCAGTCTGAACTTCTTTTGTTGCAAACAAAACTTGTTGCCTCTTCCACCACAGACCACTTGTGCAGTCTAGCTCCATCTTCTTGTTAACCTCTTTATAGGGTGTTCCAGTCACTAGAAGTCTTCTGTTCTCCAGGATCTTTCAAGCCCACTTCCCTCAGCTTCTCCTCAAGGGCTGGTTGATGAGGGCCTGAGCACCTGATCATCTTGGTAGCCCTTCACTGAACTCGCTGAAGTCAAACAATGACTTTCTCGAACTGGCGTGCCCCAAACTGGACACTATTCCAGATGCATTCTGGCAAGTGCTGAGGAGTGACAAGCACTTCCCTCAATCCACTGTCCATGCTTCTGCTTACCTTGCGGCCTTCTAAGACATCTAGGCCCAATTCAGACAGCTGCTTTCAGACAATCAATTCCCACTCTGTGTCATCGCAACAGGTTATTTCTCCCCAAGAACAGGATTTTTCCTTTTTGAATTTCATGGGGTTCCTATAAGCTTATTTATGCAGCCCACTTAGATCCCTCTGAATGGTAGATCCAGAGTGTGAAATGGTCCCACATACCTGATGTCACCCAAAAACTTGATGGGGGTGCACTATCATCTCCTATACACCACTGGAAGAGATGTTAAACAGGACTTTGCACCTTGGTAGTCCACTTGTTACTGACCTCCATTAACCACTGTCCTCAGNGTTGCAAACAAAACTTGTTGCCTCTTCCACCACAGACCACTTGTGCAGTCTAGCTCCATCTTCTTGTTAACCTCTTTATAGGGTGTTCCAGTCACTAGAAGTCTTCTGTTCTCCAGGATCTTTCAAGCCCACTTCCCTCAGCTTCTCCTCAAGGGCTGGTTGATGAGGGCCTGAGCACCTGATCATCTTGGTAGCCCTTCACTGAACTCGCTGAAGTCAAACAATGACTTTCTCGAACTGGCGTGCCCCAAACTGGACACTATTCCAGATGCATTCTGGCAAGTGCTGAGGAGTGACAAGCACTTCCCTCAATCCACTGTCCATGCTTCTGCTTACCTTGCGGCCTTCTAAGACATCTAGGCCCAATTCAGACAGCTGCTTTCAGACAATCAATTCCCACTCTGTGTCATCGCAACAGGTTATTTCTCCCCAAGAACAGGATTTTTCCTTTTTGAATTTCATGGGGTTCCTATAAGCTTATTTATGCAGCCCACTTAGATCCCTCTGAATGGTAGATCCAGAGTGTGAAATGGTCCCACATACCTGATGTCACCCAAAAACTTGATGGGGGTGCACTATCATCTCCTATACACCACTGGAAGAGATGTTAAACAGGACTTTGCACCTTGGTAGTCCACTTGTTACTGACCTCCATTAACCACTGTCCTCAGAGACCAATTATCTAACCTGTTTTGGCTTTTCACCATCCATTCAGTTGTCCATTCAGATCATCAAGTAGTAGACAACATGCTGCTTTTGGGATACGAAAATTAGGACAAATATCGAATTCATAAGGCTCAGCAGTACCTCATGCAAAATCCTTTCTCTGCCTGGATACTAGAAAATTTGCACAGCATATAATACAACTTCAACTTTTAACGTTTAATATGTACTTTTGAAAATCCAAACCTTTTAAATATTATTAATAAATGCCAGTTATTAGTGCACTTTTGCTACATTATATCCCAACTACATGCATTTAATTAATGATGGCATTAGATGAGGAGAAGAAAATCAGAAAAGGCTTAATTAAGCTCAATGCATATTAATGATGAATTGTGAAATAGATTAAAATGGGATACATTCTGAAACTGTTAACAAACTGGAATAATTTTAATCTTCAACTTCAACATGTGAAATAAAAAACGCAACATAAGGAGTTAGCCATAATCATTTTTGAAAATAATTTTCAAAGAATTTGCCTTTTCCTGAACAATAAGCCTCTCTGCTCCCACACAAAACAGATCCTATATATAGTGCATGTTCTATTATATTTTTACATGACATTTCAACAAAATCAGACACACTTATTGGACAGCCAGAATAAAATTAAATTGCAGGTGGGAAAATTGTCCATCGAACATTGTGAAGGGAGACATTTTGAAAAAGATCTCTTATTTAAACGCAGTTTAAAAATTTTACCTAGTTAAAGAAAGGACATGTATGCCCTTGAAGTTGAGAAGACTTACTGTATCATGTTGCCTGTTATCTTTTCCTGATACGATCAAGAAGTAGTTCCATGCCAGCAGCAACAACAAAGCCAGTGGTATCATGTAGAGCTCAAAGTTCCAGACCACAAAAAGAAAAAGCTAGAAGATGGAGCAGGAAAAAAAGTGATTGAAATCAGCATTACATTAAACTCTTGTGCAAAGTTAAGACCAATAAATTAAAACAATTCTAAAGAAACCCACATCTCCTTAGACAGGAGCATTGTCCAACCACTTTGCTGACTCACACTTACCTGCATGATACGACTCTACACTTCCCAATCTTTCCTACCTTAATTCTTGGAAAAGAAAGATTGAGGTACTATCATCTAAGAGGAATATTAATTTTCTCTCATAAAATAAGGCTTTTGTGGACAATGCAAAATATCATAAAAATAAGATTACATCTTAAGAAAGGTTAGCTGCTTTCATGAATCATAGAATCATAGAATAGCTTGGGTTGGAAGGGACCTTAAAGGCCACTTAGATCCAACCCCCGCCCCCCCCGACAAAAGCAGGGACACCTTTCACTAGACCAGACTGCTCAGAGGCTTATCCAACCTGGCCTTGAACTCTTCCAGGGATGGGCCATTCACAACTTCTCTGGGCAACCTGTTCCAGCGTCACCACCTTCAACAATGAGGAATTTCTTCCTAATACCTAATTTCAATCTCTCCTCTTTCAGTTTAAAGCCAATACTCCTTGTTGTATCACTACATACCCTTGTAAAAAGTCCCTCTCCATTCTTCTTATAGGTCACAGAGATGTGATTAATTTAAAGACCTCAACGTGTTAGTGAATCTGGTTTTAGCTTTGAAACAACCCTGTAGCAGCGTGAAGGTGACACAAGAATTAAATAAATATTGATTTGCTATTTAGAAAAAAGAACATGGTCATTTTGTAGTAATGTCATACAAACAAGCAGAAGTAGCAATCAGAAATCTTTTGCATGGAAAACTAGCAAAAGATCACAGTAAAAGCTAAAATCATATGATTATTTTAATGAAAGTATAGTAAAATAGAACTGACCACATACTCATCAAAAATGAGATTAAAAAGAACGCTGAGAAGCCACCTAAGTCCACCGCTTTGAAAACTTTGATTTGTTGCAGTGTTTGTTCAAAACAGCTCAAGTGCTCTGTGGCTAGGGACTGCCAGAAGCCTGGCTGGGTTACATCTCCTATAGATGTGTGCCTAAATAACTGGGGCAGCTCTTCAGCATGGGATCCACTTGGGGATCACACCTCTGGAGAAACTCATCCCCCCTGCCAGCTCCATACACCACTGTCTAGACACTGTTCCCTACTGATGCTGCTACAAAATTAATGTTTTACAGGAAAGAACTAAAAATAATTGGACTTGGAAGGGGTCAAACTAAAACCATTTTTACCTCCAATTTTCCCTATGAATAAACCCCCCTTTTATTTCACCCAGCTGTAGCCACAACTTGGGTTTGTTTTCTTCAACAAACAACAAAACAGTGAAACACAATAACAACAACAAAAAGTGAAAGCAAATCATGCTGTGTACCACAGCTGGGTAAATATCCAGAAATCCTGATAAGCCTTTTCATCCAAATAGTTAAGCTTTTGAATATTTTTATTTTAACCCCTACTAAAAGGAATGAAAGTGTTGTGCTACAGAACTCACGAACCTAAAGCAATGCCAATACCTAGATAAAACAATACAGAGCTCATTTTCCTAAATTAGTCATCAAGATGTGCATAAAGATGAGTAAGAATAAAACACAGATTTTAATAGTCTTCTGCTAGATTTTTGTTCAGAGTTAAAACAAAATTCTCTTATCAAATACAAGATCCCACATAGAAAGAGAAAAAAAATCTACATCTTTGGTAATCTGTCTCAAGATCAGCTAACTTACCTCACCCCCATGCTTTCTACCACTGTTTACTATGTATATGCAAGTCCTATGAAACCACAAGACAAACATGATAAATACTGAAAGAACTGAAAAAGCAGTGTGTGTGAGACGAAACCCAGGATATTGACACTTCTAACAGTTTTCATTTGAAAGAAAAATGCTTTTTTAAGGTTATTTAGTTTAAAAGGAATTTTAAAAGTCAAGGACCCTTTTTTTCCTTGTCTAATGCTCTGCCAGTGGAAGGTATCCAAAACAACCTGTGAGAGAACATAGCTGGGACAGATGACTTGAAGAGACCAAAGGGGTATTTCCACTCCATAGAACGTCATGCCCAGGATATAAATTGGGAAGAGTTACTCAGTAGGGCGGGTGGTCTGGCTTCAGGAAGAGGGGTCTGGCAAGAGCCAGCAGGTGGTGAGAAATTGCATCACACATCACTTGTTGTATTACGGTTTTTTTCCCTTTTATTACCATTATTATTTTTATTTACCATTATTATTGCATTTCAATTTATTTTTGCATTATTATTGCATTTTCAACTTTATTTTCAATTACTAAACTGTTCTTATGTCAACATACAAGTTTTACTACAACTCTCCTCCCTATTCCACCAGGATGTGGGGGAAGAAAGGGGGGGTTTGACCGAGTGGGTGCGTGGTGTTTCATCTCCAGCTCGGCTTAAAATCACAACAGAAGCAAACAACATCTCATAGCACTCAAGAACTGTTCTGTGAGCTTGCTGTCTATAAGAGAGTGGTAAATTAGATGTAACCAACTTACAAGAAATTTTGTTTCTCAGAAGAAAAGCAAAAAATCCATGCATGCTTTAACCCCAGAAATGCCCTGAGTCAATGGATTGACCTTCTGAGCTTCCAGAGCACCCTTCAGAGCACACTGAAGGGTGCTCTGGAAGCCAGTAGACAGCACCAAGTATCAGAAAAGTAAGTATTAGAGATGACCTGTTGAAAAAAAGGCAACACATACAGTCTTTCTTAGGGCCCCAGCTGAACTTTGGTTAGAAAGAGGTTAAGAAAATCAAGTACTGTTCAAACAATCCCCTGCCCCAGAGAAAAAAACCCAACAATCTACACAGAGTTTCAGGAGACATGGACCTGACTGGAGTCTGAGGAACATGATCGTCATGTACGCTCTAATCCAGAATATCAATGAATTCTCATCCAAACACTTCTCACTTGAAGTTTCTAAATGCCAAATGACCTTCAAGGGCATTAATTCCTTACAATACTGGACTCGGAGGGCCGGTAAAACATTACGTTAAGATATTACCTCTTTACAACTTGTATGGATATACCACTCAAAAGTGTGGATATTACACCTGACATCTCCTGAAGATGATTTTGCTGACGTGCCACTTTAATTTCTATCTAGTCTGGCTGAATTTTAACCAGTTCCTCCTTTCAGGCAACTGTCTCAGCCAGGCACTACAAAAACAGTGCAACACAAATACGATGTGTGCTGTGTGAGACCAACACCATGATGGCACTGTGATGTAAATGGCCTCATTATTCTTCCCAGACAAGAAATGCACTCATGAAACACATATGAGAGAAAACAAGCAGTTTTCCAGTACCAGACAAAACTCTTAAGTAAACATGAGCAAACCCAAAATCTGGTGCAGAACAGCAAGAAAACTCCAGGACTCAGTTCTTATGCATAAAAGGCCTGATTGTTGAGGTGAAAGAGAAGAAGGGAAGTGGTGTGTACAAAACTTCATGAAAGGTGGAGAAGCAAACCAACATATCCCTCCATTAAGCAAGTATAGACCAAAAAATCCCAAAACCAAACCAAACCAGAGAAGTTAAAGAGTTAAGTATAAAAGAACAGTTCTGGGAGTTGCCCGTGTCTGTAAAGCATCTAGTGGACTGTATCTGGCATGATATCTTCCAAGAAAATAATGGCTATTTGTGTAAAAAAAGGATGCTCATCACTACCGAAACAAGCTAACTACTTTAAGAGATGAGTGGGAGTCTCAAAGGTTACAGTTTAATACAACTGCCATTTCCTATACAGAAGAATATAAGGAAGGGCTTTTTTCTTCTCTCCCATGAGATCAAAGTTTTCAGAGTCACAAGCATGAACTGGCCATTTACAACATCACATCAGTTTATACTCTTAGTGAGAGTAAATGAATTAAATGATCATTCAGAGAGAGACACATGACACTATCCCTAGTGTACAACACTTCAAAAAATAATTTAAGTTAGGATATTGAATATCCTATTCTTTTGCAAACCACAGTATATTTTAAAAAGAAATCTCATCCAAAATGATTAACACTTCTCACTGTTCAGAAAAAAAGCCTGCCCTTTCAGACTAGCAGCTGTGGATCATTAGCTTTCCAGTGATGAGATGTGTTTGATGAGTATTTTTCTTTTTAGTTAAGAGACGAGATTCTCTATTTGACTATCTTCTGACAGAAGTGAAGAGAAAGATTTCTGCCTATGTGGAAAGGCCATATTCTACAGAACAATTATTTCAGATTTCTTTTTATCTACCTCCACCCAACCTCTTTTAATTTTTAACAAAATCCTGTTTGCACCCACATACTTCACAGTATTAACCCCTGTGTTTTTCAGCTCTTCTCCCTTTTTCCTTTTCCTTCTGTTTTGACTGCTAGCAGAGAAGAGCATGTTAAAAAAAAGGATCACCCCACACAGGGGACACTGACCGCATCCTCAGGTACAGGACAGACCAGAGGACATGATGAAGGACGGCTGCAAGAACTGCTGTTTGAAAGCTTTATGACAAAACTAAGAATGGTTCATTCCACAGAAATGCCAGAGTTCAGTGGACCAGATATTTGCACTGGTAGCACCCAGAGCCATGAGCTGTAATGTGCTGGGAGTAAGGCAAAACACAGACATCCCCACTGCCGTTGTCTCACACAGGGCACAACACTCATGTTGCAGTCTCCTTCTCAAATTGTGGTTTTCCCTGATCATTTTCACGGAACATCTTTACAGCCTCATTTACATATTATCTATATCCTTGCCTTATATGTATTACCAATCTCTTGATTACCCTGGAAACGCAAAAGTTGGCTGCGCAGCATTTTGGCACAATCACAAACAGGCAATGTCTACAGCTCCAAATACCGCGCTCCAATCACAGGATCTTCCATTTACCATTTAACCGTAAAAGGACAATTTTATTACCTGAGGCTTTGTCTCTTGATGTATTCTCACACGACTAGACAGAATGACAGAGAACCCATATATCTGCTTGATACAGACTGTGTACCAAGTACTGCAGAATTTAAGGCTTCTGCATGGTGTTTTACACTATGAAACACTTGCAACTACTTTGTACTGTACTTTGGAGAGATAATAGCTTCTTCCATTATGAAAGGAGTCAGTTCTAGCAATCACAGCTCCTCTGATCTTGTACAATACGTTTACAAAAAATTAGAAAGGAACCATTTTTTTTAGCTGCATCAGATCTCAAATACACTAGCATTAATGTAAACATTTGCAGGAACTCACTCCAGACGCAGTGCCTTCATTCAGGTAAGTCTGGAAGAAATATGCCTTTTAAATATATTCTAAAGCATACTCCAGCAGTTTTTCTTATCAGTCTTGCAATTTTAGTTGCAATTACCTGAGTGCTAGGAGAAGGTGTGCTATGGAAGATTTGAGTCTGAAACACATTATCTGTTACTCTGTTTTTCTATACACATAAAAAAAACTAACTTGAAAATAGTAAAAGCATGGAATGTGAAAAAAACCACAAAAAACAAAACAGAAAAAATCCCATATAATTCCCACTTGCTTTATTTTGACAGATTTTCAGTTCAACCTTGGATTAATGTTGGTTCTCTTTTTTAAATGCCTGAGGTCTTGGGAGTCTGAGAAATGCAGAATAATTAGTATTTTTGATTCTCTAAGAACTTTTCCTTTATCTCAGAAACAAACGTGGACTTGTTTGAATTTTCTCTCTCTTTGCTGGAATTGGAAGAACTGAGTTCACTGCAATTTAGATTTTTATTAGCATGCTTTCCATTTATTTCATGTAGAAAGAGAAAAAAGAGAGATGCCCATGACAAATAAAACAAGAACTTAACAGAATGGATGAAGTATTAATTAATGCCAGTCCCAATGGGGCTTTTGATGTATTTTGATGTATTGAAAGACATGTATTAGCACTCGTTAGAGCACTTGGGTTCCCTATCTAGAAGAACACACCAAAAGAAAATTTAATTAAATGATGGCATTAGATGAGGAGAAGAAAATAAGAAAAGACTAATGTTAAGCTCATTGCATATTAATGATGAGTTGTGAAACACAATAAAATGTGATACATTCTGAAACTGTTAACAAACTGGAATAATTTTATTCTTTAACTTCAATATGTGAAAAAAAAATGCAACATAAGGACTTACTAGGTAGGACATTTTTGGTCACAGGTTTTCCATGTTGTTAATCTGTACAACAAACCCAAGGTTCTATTTCATTTCACTCTTTTTATCTATGTGCAGTGTACCCACTCGTTACTAAAGCAACAATTCTGACAACTAGAGGTGACTCACTTGATCTGCATCAAACCACCCAGTTTGTGAAACACATCTACAGCCAGAACAACCTTTATGATGGTACTGCTATCCAATCACACCATAATGTACGTTGCATCTCTACAAGATTGTCAGCACCGACATAATGTTCTATTTAAAATCCTGAAAATTTTTATTTGTTTTTTTCCTTACAACTTCTAACAGATGTTTCAAAATAATTTTCCAGAATTATCATGATCTTTACTTTGAGAATGTCAATAACTTCAAGAATGCAAACCTCAGAGCATGAATGCAGTGCCACTTCAAACAGCACATGGATTACAGATAAAAAATTTGTACTGCTGTAACCAGTTCCTATTGTAACCAATAACAAAAGTTAGGTGGAAATAAAAATTACACCCCTCCAAAAATAGTTTTAAAATGTGGAATCTCTTGGGTCAGTCTTTTCCCCTTCACTTAAGAGTTTCTGAGCTGCATTATTACAGGTGTGTAGTTAGTATCCAGGATAAAATTAAAGGGCAAAATATAGTTCACGAAGGTAATTCCCACACACGCAGCCTCTTGCCATTCTCAGGCCATTTCAAGATGCATTTGTTCTGTCAGACTGCTAAAATGCTGACAAACCATGAGAAATTGATAGTACTCTTCTTTTGAGCAATGACACCTGGCATCAAGTTAAAAATGACCAACTAGGGTACATTAGATCAAGGGCAAGTCTGAGAACGGGGCTACAAGGATCATTGAACCTTCATCCCATCTTAATACCGCATTTTCTGAACAATACTCAACTGCTCACTGAATGGCCCACGTCTTTGTGTAAGTGACATTACCTAGAAAACTGCTCTACACATTATTTTCCAAGTAGAAAAGTGCTTTTAATGTCCGCAGATTGATTTTCACAGAATCACAGAATATTTACGTCTGGAAGGGACCACATTGGGTCATCTGGTCCAACCTCCCTGCTCCCAGAGCACATTGCACAGAATTGCGTCCAGATGGATCCTGAATATCTCCAGTGAGAGAGAGAGAATCACTTCAGAAGAAAAATCTAAGGTGTTGACTCTGTGAGAAGTGTAAAATCACAACATGGATCATGCTAGATAACTACAGGTATTTATGCACAATGGATTGGTGAGCTTAAGAGCTCTGTACAGTTTTAAATTGCGTTGTGCTGAAAAAGATCACATACAAGCAGGGACCTACATATTCACATCTATCTTCCTTTATTTTGTATGCATTTTATCACTTTACCTGGGCATCAATTTTCTGTCATCTATGTCTTGCAGTTCAATTTGAAAAATGTATTTTTTTCAGACAATGCAGGAACAAAATGCTATCATTGCCCCCTTCCTTTCTTACAGCCTGATGAAGAACTGATGGGCTTTGAACCTGCCTCCTGTTCCTCCCAAATGCCTGAAGATTGTAAAATTAAACTGTCCATCAAAAGTTATTAAACTGGGTATAGAGAAAAAACATTTGGTACCTTCTTCAGCTTAATTAGAATGGCTTCACTGTACATCTACTGTAGTCCAAACAACACACATACTCCCCAGACACCAGTATGGAAGTTGTTAAAAATACTGTTCTCTGTACATCATATATGCATCAGATTATTTTTTTCTTAATCTGCTCCCTCCCTTATCTTCTATCCATTTTTGCAGATGAAGGGAAATCACTTAACATTTTAAGAAAACACTATGAAAAGTTTAATAGGTTAGAAATAGTCACCACTACCTAAATACTGGAAAGTACAAGACTTTCAGACTTACTTTTTCCAAAGCAAAGTAGAAAATTCTTCTTTTCAATGAAAAGTAAGTCACTCATTTTAAAAATCCTGAATATGAACTACATATACCTCACAAATGTTTAAACTGTGCCCATATTCATTGGTATGACAGAAAACTGAAATAAGCCCTCCTCACTATTCATTCATGAATAACCACCACCAAAATAAAAGGACCATTAGGATATCAGGAAGTGAAACCTTTTATAAAGGTTTAAAGTCCTTTGGTTGTAGGAAAACAGATGCTTCACCAGCTGTCAGAGTGAAAGGGGCAGCAACAAAATTTAAACTGTACAAATGAAGACTAAAACCATTAGAAAACCATTCTTCTGCCTGTCTTCTGGACAGGCAGACTGTGATTCCCAGTGATAAAATGCAAAAATACTGGTTTTTGGTTTGATAACCACCCATATGTCTGGAACAAAAAGAAATTTTGGCTCCTCTATGGACAGACACTTCCATAAGCTGTTCGGAAGTCTCATTTCACACACTGGAACTGTAATGCACTTATTCTATTGAAGAAACTCTGTTTTAAATTTTTACTTAGGACTAAACACTACAATTCTGTTTCCACCTCTATTTGGAGAGAGCTGCATCAACACAATGGGTTCTCTGATGTCCTGGAGATGTCAACTGCTCATGCAGAGAAATTCCTTGCTGAGTCTGTCCCTTCACTCAGAGCTGAAATTAAGGTTGAATCAAGCAATCTTTCTGCTGCTTTTGCTTTCTCATCTGTTCTTAAAAAAATCTGGTATGTTCTGGGGTTTTGGTTTTTTGCAAGATACAGAGGAACCAAGGAATAGGATGGTGGAATAATCACCAAGGGACAGAGCCACCACTTGTCAGAAGGATAAGAATACCCATTCATTAGAGCATTAATACATGAAGCTATTCATATTTCCCCAATGTCTTCTTTAAAATCTTTTTTTACATGTTAGTGATGCCTGAAGTGGCTACCTGGAAACAGAGACTAGACAGGAGTAAGGGAATAAAGGTGATACTTACTTGAAAACTCAAGGCATCATTCTGAATAGTTTTAGAAGGTGCCACTTGCCATCAGCTGTCAGGTGATACCAACCAACTGGGTCTAATTATTAAATTATTTCAACTTTTCAACACCATCAGTCAACCTCAGTGAGCTCCCTAGGCTGATTTTCATACTTAAGATTTATGACCTGCTTCATTATGTTGTTCTGTGATGTCTGGAGTCTTGGTTGCGTATAACTGTAAAACAGCAAATAAATAAAAAGCCTAGGATTTGTTCCTCTATCACTGAGCAGCTCTTAAGTACATAATCTGAAATTTGTTCTCACACAGTGTAGGAAAATGTTTTTCTACCTTTTAATGTACTTATTTGTAAATAAAGTTTAATTAATAAATTCATTTCAATAATTAATTTCAAGTAGCTTGCGATTCTTTGTAACTTGATCTCCTAGTCTACCTTGTAATTTAACTAAAATTCTCCTTCACTGATCTCAAGACTTTCCCTCCAAAACTTCAGTTCTGATAGTCTGCAGACCTATGTGGAGCACCTACAGCTGTGCATGCCTGCTCCTATTCACAACTCTAATATTAATCCAGGACTGACATTACCAACTCCTTCTACTCTATCTATTCCTTACCTATGAATATCCTGTCATTTTCCACCCTTCCACCTTCAACGATCTGTTTGAAGTAATTTTGATGCCAGACACATCTATGTGTTAGCATGCAGGCTATGTGTTTTTCTTCAGTATTTACCAAGTCTTTAAATTTCCCTGCACAGAGTATGATTGTAGGTTGCAGAAATGAGAACTTAGCAGAAAACACCAGTTTAGATCAGAGTGTGAGGCAGCTCCAGGTGTTTGAACAACCCAAATCCTGTAGTTATAAGACTGTCCTCAGGCTGATTGTCACTGAGACAAGCGAGCATTTTTTGTTCTCTACAAGGATAGCTATAATTATATTCTGCAATGCTTTCTTTAAACTAAATGCAAAACAAAACTCTCCAAGTACATTTTTAGTTGGCAGTTTTTTACAGTAGACCAGAGCAGGTCCAGAGAAAGCTAAAGTATATTCACATACTTCTATATAAAAGTTACCAAATTGCACTATAAAGAAAACAATTACTTCTGTTATCAGCATAAACAGTGCAAACTCCAAATATTTCAGTGACATAAAAAGAATGCAAACGTTTGGATGCAGTTTATGAATATGTACATATCCTGCACATTTTTGTCTCTCTATATTGTAAATCACAGCACAAAGGAGTGGGAGGACGTCTGTTAATAATCACTTCACAATTTGGTAGAATCAGTTATGAATTATGAAATAAACGTTATTTAGAACATAACTAGGATAGTTACTAGTGTATCACCACTCAGTCTTTGGTTGAGTTTACTTCTTTGTGCCCTTGCTAAACTTTTCTGGTCTGCAAAGCTCCACTCAGATGCATTTGAGCAATCACATCAGACTCATACAGCCTTTCCTGCAAGAGCAACATCCTGAACTATTGGGAGTTGTACCAGAAATGGAGTCAGATACCTGGTTAACAAATACACTAGTCACACCTTATGATGTCTGATGCATATTCAGTCTCCTGAAAAGTTGCTCTCTATATCTACATAACTGACCAGTTTAACGAGGGCAAGCACAATACTGATATCTTGGGAAAACCAGAGGTGCTTAGTGAAAAGAAAAGAAAAGGAATACCAGAGGTACCCTTACCAAACAAAACTGAATTCTTTTTGTTAAAAACTACAGAAAGCCCCCTTACATTTTGGTTAAAGTTAAGTAACCATTCATATAGGGTCCTGGAAAAAGACAAGAGAGGTGAAGGCTGAAATAGAAGAAAAGATGAACAACATTCAGAAGCTTATATTTTTGAATCACATACTTTCAAGCAACAGCAAACTCTATGCGCAGCAGTAAGCTGGATACGGCACCACTCACCCAAAACGCAGAAAGAGTATACCATGTAATTAAACAGCCTGCAAACATTTTTGGTATTTTTTAATTTGATTTTAAGGTTCACTCTTGTCAGATACATTGAGAAATAAAATTTTTATCTATAATGTGCAATGTAATTTTTCAAAACAAATAAACTCAACAACAAAAAATGTTTTCCTTCTTATGATTCTAGGTGGAAAACTCTCTTTTGCTGCATCCACTGAGGTAATGTTTCTGCAGGGAAAAGTATATTTTCATGCTATTGAAAACACCAGTTGTTTTTCTGCAATAAATTTAATTATATCCATGTTTTCACAAACTACATTAAATCATATTTAGCACAGAGATCTGTGTCCTGGCAACTCTCCTGTTGTTTGTATAGTTTTTTTCCGGTCAGCAAATGCTAGAACCCAAGCTGTATTCCTCTCTCCGTATTTGCAGGAAGTAGTGTTGTAGACTCCAAATACAGGATGTCTTGTAGAATCTACCTCACCGTTCAGTAGTTCGTTGTTTCAGCAAAATTACATTTCATTTATTTAGATGACTGCCACTCCAACATGTTTAGCCACATTTTAACAGAGAAATGTTCCACAGCTCTAAAAAGCATTTATGGAGCCTGGACCATCATCAGTAACATTTACTAACCAGGGAAGAACAGTACATTTTATAGATGCTTACTTCAATGCACATCCTTAAAATGTGAATAGGGAAATGCGGAGTATTTCACTGCTACCTACAGAACAGTGTATCATCATTAATAGCCAGTGCTACATTCTCAAATTTTTTTTTGATACAAAATAACATAGCAATGAGATCACCAGTGTTAAAACAAGTGCAGATTCTGTATGCGTGTTTAAACTCGCTACATACGTCAGGAAGAGGAGAGTTCTTTAAAGGACCAAACTCTGAAAACAGATATTTCATAAATTTAAATGAGCAGAACCCAAGACCTGGAACTATACACATATGGCTTCTATACTTTAACACTCTATTCAAGTCTCAAAATCTTTCAGTCAAACAAAAACTGCCAAATATTGTATTACAGAAAGGCTCATTATTAAGTTGCCTGCCACTTATAAAAGATTTTTTTCAATTTTATACAAGTTATAATGAATTCATTAATCATAAAAGGTCTTTGAAATGCAACAAGAAACTGTCCTTAGGGCAAAGGAGTACAATTTCATGCCCAAATCCCGTATCACTAACACTTAGTTGATTTATGCACATGTGAAAAACCTCTCTACTCACTGTTTTGTTGCTGGCAAGCCCAAATAAAAATTACATTTAAAATTCAAGATGGAGGCTTGATCTTATGATTCTCATAGTCACAGTGGATGAACTGTGTACAGAATAATTACTAACCTTGTATTTTTATTAAAGAGAGAGCAGACTTGAGGTTTTAGCAGACTGTCTTTTCAATGTCACTCCTCCTTCCCCAGTACTTCCCTT
Source organism: Aleadryas rufinucha (assembly GCA_013397815.1). Classification (NCBI taxonomy): domain Eukaryota; kingdom Metazoa; phylum Chordata; class Aves; order Passeriformes; genus Aleadryas; species Aleadryas rufinucha. The sequence goes on from VZTH01002635.1 coordinate 49,343, forward strand.
CCACTGAAGCTTTGGCTGACACCAAGGAGAGGAAGGCAGGAGTAATTTCACCTGCGTTTTTAAAAAATCTATGAAGTCCTGTGGAACTGACCTGTCACACTGAAGCAGACTGATGATTTGTGAGCAGACCTGGACTCTTCAGAGCTGCAGCTCATGTCTACCACTTGAGGTAAGTCTCTCAAAATGGCACTGCTTGGCCAATGTCTTCACAACAGCATCTGGAGAGGGGGATAAATGTTTTGCTGATGCTCAAGAAAGCTTTTTGCAAGACTCAGGAATTCAACTACCTGTTCTCTAGGACAGTGTACTTCAGCAGGTAGAGACTCCTCTACCCTTCTGCTCACTCTCGCCAGACCTCTGATCAGCTCTGATGTATGTCCTTCCCTTATTCCCTTTAGGATGATAGAGCCTAACCTTCGACCAAACACCACCATGTCAACTAAACCATAGCACTTGTCAGCCTGTTTCGAATGCATCCAGGGATGGTGACTCCACCCCTTCACTAGGCAGCCTGCTCCAGTGCCTGACCACCTTTCAGTAAAGAAAATCTTCTTACTGTCCAACAGAATCTCCCCTGACACAGCTTGAGGCTATTTGCTCTCATTCCAGTATTTAACAACCCTTTCAGTAAAGAAATTCTTCCTACTGTTCAACTGAACCTCCTCTGACACAGCTTGAGGCTATTTGCTCTCGTCCTGTCATTAACTGACTGGGAGAAGAGACCAACCCCATTTCACTACACCCTCCTTTCAGGCAGATGTAGAGAGTGATAACGTCTCCCACAAGCCTCCTTTTCTCCAGGCTAAACAATCCCAGCTCCCTCAGCTGCTTCTCATATGATCCTACTCTCTAGACCCTTCACCAGCTCTGTTGCCCTTCTTGGACACACATTCCCANGTCTTAGTTTAATACAATTATACAGAAGAGAGACTCAAAAGTAAGTTATCTCCCCTTTAGTTTTAACCACTCCCCTTTCATCAATAAGGAAAGATGAATGTGAGGACTAAGTGAAAAAATAACAGTTTACTAAAAAAAACCCAAACAGCAACAACGAACATAACAGCAATAACTACTAGATACAAATGTGCTGAGTCCCACGGTCCTCTGCAAACAAAGAAAACAAGATCGTGGAGAAGACCCTCCTCTTAAGATGGCTACCACCATAGCAGCTTGGGTGGACCAAAGACAAAGACAATATGGCAGAGAAAGACCCCTTCTCCAGACCATGAGACGGAGAGAGAGAACAAAGGAAAAACAACACACCAATGCAGCCTCTGTGGTTCCAGAGCTCCCTCCTACCCCAAATAATAAACAGGGAACAGGGACAAAACAAAAACCTAACTATTCTTTGGCCAAAACAAGTCAACACTGCTGGGACGCTGGAAGAAACTTCCCAGCTGCTGCAGCGCTGACCACCCCCAGGGCTGGAACTCATGGAGAGATGGTCAAGCTTCCTGGCATGGCGCAGCAGCCGTAGAGAAAGACACTGCGAAATTCTCCAAAGCCTTGGGAGAACAAAAGGAAAACTACCCCGCCAAATGGCACAGCACAACACTGTTGTCCTGAGCGGCAGCAGCGTAAAATTGTGGCAAAATTCACCGTGCAGAAGTTCTGGTTTGCAAAATGTAGCTTCTTGGTTGCAACTCAGAGACCTACCCCACATCACCCCCTAGCCAGAAGAGAACAGAAGGAGGGCTCCACACGCATCTGTTTCTGGTTTTTAAAGGGATCCCCCATTCGCCCTTCCATGAAGTTGGTGTAAAACACACAAGTTCGGTTTCCTAGGTTGCTGAGTTTTGAAGTGACAACAGACTACATGGATTAACATAGTGGAAATATGGAATACACATTTTTTGGGTCACCCAGAACACAGCTTCCCCAGCAGAATGCTATGGGCGACTGAAGTCCAAGGTAGACAGCATCCACTGACTTTCATCATCCACTAGGCAGGTAACCTCATCATAAAAGGAGATCAGCTTGATCAAGCAGGATCTGCCCTTCCTAAACCCATGCTGGCTGGGCCTGCTTCCCTGGCTGTCCCCTATGTGATGTGTGACGGCACTCAGGATATCTGTTCCGTAACCCTCCCAAAACACCAACGTCAGGTTGACAGCCCTCATCACAGACAAAAGAGACTCAGCTTGGGGATATTAATGTAACTTATTACTAACAAAATCAGAGTAGGATAATGAGAAGTAGAATAAATGTCAAAAACACTTTTTCCCACCCCTCCCTCCTTCCCAAGCTCTACCTCCTCCCCTTTAGTGGTGCAGGAAGATGGGGAATGGAGGTTGCAGCCGGTTCATCACAGGTTCTGCCACTGCTCCCGGAGAAGAGTCCCTGCCCTGCTCCAGCATGTGGTCCCTCCCACAGGAGACAGTCCTCCAGAAACTTCTCCAATGCGAGTCATTCCCACAGGCACCAGCTCTTCACAAACTGCTGCAACGTGGGTCACTCTTCCACAGTGTGCAGTCCTTCAGGCACAGCCTGCTCCAGCATGGGCCCTTCACAGGGTCAGAAGTCCTACCAGGAAACCTGCTCCAGCACAAGCTCCTCTCTCTGTGAGTCCATAGCTTCCAGCAGCTTTTCACAGAAGCCACCTCTGTAGCCTGCCCACTAACAAAATCTGGCCATGCAAACCCCATACACAAACACTGGAGAAATTTGTGAAGGGCTGTCTGATGTAGAAGGGGCCCCATGCCAGAGCAGGAGAAGAGTGTGAGGAGTTTTCTGCCTAAGGAGAAAGCAGTGGCAGAAACAACATATTATGAAATGACCGCAGCCCCCATTCCCATCCCAGTGCAGCACCGGAGGAGGATTTTGGGAGTGGAGTTGAGCCCATGGAGAAGAAAAGGGGCAGGGGGAAGGTTTTAAGGTTTTAAGACTTGCTTTTACTTCTTATTAACCTACTCTGATTTGACTGTCAATAAATTCAACTAATTTTAGACCCTAGTTGAATCTCTTTTGCCTGTGACAGTAATTGCTGAGTGATGTTGACCCTTGAGCCTTTTGTTATATTTTCTCTCCCCTGTCCACCTGTGGTGGGCAGTGATGGAGTGGCTTTGGTGGGCACCTTGTATCCATCCAGGGTAAAACCACCAAATACATTTCACATGTCTTTCACAACACATAGGCAGGGCAGCTTTCAAGAGCTGGCCAATATAGAATCGCTGAATCATTTAGGTCACCTTTAAGATCATCATATCTAACCGTTAACCCAGCATGGCCAAGTCCACCACTAAACCATGTACCTAGACACCATATCTACATGTGTCCTAGGTTACAGTGTAAGATGTGCCCAAAAGCATGTATCCATCACTTCAGGAGGACTGCAGCCACCATTTTTGTCAGACTGCTACTGCCACCCTGACTAACAGGGTGTCAGGTCGTATCCTGACTCTGTCAGTTTAAACCAGGTTGGGTTGGGTTTTTTCCCCCCCTTCTCTTTATTTTAAATTTTCCTAATAAATTGTTATTCCGACTTGGTGTCTCCCACTGGTTTCCTTTCAAACCAGTACAAAATGTCTTTAAAATACTTCCAGGGATGGTGACTCCATCACTGCCCTGGGCAACTTGAAACAGTGTTTGAGAACTCTTTTCTTGAAGGCATTTTTCTAATATCCAATGTAAACACCCTCTGGTGCAAGTTGGAGCCATTTCCATATGTGCACAAGCAGAAAACAATAGGCAAAACACCAACGTTTGATTGACCTCTTTTTTGGAAGTCCTGGTAAATGTAAACATACAGGAATACAGTGTCACAAATGTTTTAGGATAAGGACACAATTTGTGTATGTTAGAAACAAAATAACCACATGACTACATTGAATGCAACTCAGTGAAGTTTCAACCTCAGAATTCTATGATTGACAAAAGTCAAAAGCAACTGATAAAATTACAGACAGATCTTAACTGTAGACAGCACTTCTGAAATAACCAATGATAAATATCAGGCAGAAAAAAGGAATTTGGGTGTATAACCAGAACAGGAAAGTAGTTACTAGGAAAAGTCTCTATGGAGATTTAAGATAATCACAAAAGCTGTTGTCCTCATTAAAGGGCTGTATGGTTCATCCAAAACAAAAAAAACCCGATCAGGAATCCCTTCTTACAGTCTCTCTTCAGATCTTAAAAGCATGAAACTTCTTCTTGGGTCTTTGAAAACCCTTAGGGTAATTTTACCAGTAAAGACATATTGGTGTCTTAGTCCACAGTTCCTTTTTTTCTAAATACTGTTGATGTGGAAGCTACCATAACTGAAATAAACATGTCATAGCATCACAGCTTGTTCACAAATGAACAAGCTCCAAATAAGGAGATAAGTATACATTATGTGCACAAATGATTTATATACACACTCAGATACAACTGTGTGATAACATGGCACAGTAATCTGTTTTACACTCATTTTTTAATTCCATTTATACACCTTTTAAACAGGTCCTTTGGGCCACAGATATTATTCAGCAATGGGATGAGGTTTCATTCCTCAGTGCTTCAATTGATTATTTACATCTTTGCACAGTTAAGAAATGAGACAAAGTATCAAATCTGTCTACTACTTTGTACTTGTTTTGCCTAGGTAAAAATAATACCTAACACTAACTCACTGAAAGTAAACCAACTCTCCATTTTACAGACAGGGCTCCTTTTGCTTTATTAGGGTATCTTTTTTTCACTACATCATTTTGGAATGCATAAAGCCACATTAAGAAGTCATGGGAGTTTTGTTTTGATGCTGCATCTACAGTTAACTAACCGGTGGTTAAATCTGGAAACTCATGAAAACTTAATGAGACAGTGTGTCATGAGCCTCACCTCATCTTCAAATCACACAAGACATGGCTACACCTCAGTGCATCTGAAAGCACTGCTTCTAATACTAGGCCCTTTTAAGTTACCACAATTTCTTCCATACTACCACATATCTTTATCATCAAACCCCTAAATACATGCTGTCTAATGTGGATTTGTATCTGGGAAGCACTCACCATGTAAAGTCACTACAAATTCCAGTATGAGGACTAGTACTGTAGCAAGTTGTCATAGAGCATTATAAAAGATAATGTCCCATTTCAGAGTAAGGACCAGGGGGGATTCCTAAGATTCCAAGGGTGAAATTAGACATAAGTGAGGTCAATATTACACCTGCGGGCAGTTTATTGATTTGGAGAAGGAAATTTGCCTTATTAGTGGAGATAGAAAAGGCAAAAGCAAATGAAGGAACCAACTCAGCGAGCGGCAAGACGCTCGGTGGGTGAGGCGCTGTTCGGGCAGGACAGCGGGCGATGAGGCGGCAGCAGCGGGAAAAGCGGCAGGGCAGCGGTGGTGGGCAGCATGGTGGCAGGCCGAACAGTGGCAGGAAAAGCAGCAGGGCAGCGGTGGTGGGCAGCACAGCGAGCGGGGACAGCACAGTGGCAGGCCGAACAGTGGCAGGCAGCGGGACAGCAGGGCAGTGCGCAGGGATGATGACATGAGCAGGGGCAAGAGGCAAAGTCCAAAGGCAAGTGCAGCGTCGCGACAGCAAAGACTGGGCAAGGAGGGCCGGCGAGGAGCGGGCAAGAGAGGGTAAGGCCCAGGGCCGGGGTGATGCATTCCATCATTTCTTCTATACAGCACAGCCCCTGCCACAGTCCGACTGTCCAAGAAAATCATTGGGTCGTCTGGAGATGCTCTTCCTAGCAGCAGGAAGGAGTTCTTTCCGCCCTCAGAGGGAGAAGCCTGACAAAGTCCTCCCAGTGACAAAGGCTTCAGGGGCTTTCTCCACCCCAGGAGGCTGCCTAAAGAAATCCTCCTAGACACAGAGCTCCTCTGCACCCTCTGAGGGGGTAGCCTGCCTAGAGACAGAGCTCCCCTTCACCCTCCTCCCCGCCGCTCCAGTCACAGGTGCATGCTGTGCACATGTGCACGTGCTGTCGCTGCCAAGGCATGTGCAGATTCTCTAGTACTTTTCCATTTAATGTTAAACAACAGATTTTTGAACAACAGTTCAGAATAAAATCCAATGTTGAGACATTTTCACTCTAACATTAATCAGTCCCTCACAAGTAACTAACAGAAGAAATACAATCTGAAACAAAGAAGGGCATCTCATGAAACAAAAAAGAGAAGTTACACCAGTAAATATAAAAACATGCTGAAGAAACAGATGTTTTGAAAAGCTGTATGTACTCCTTATGTTCTAAAACCAATCAACCCATGAAATTACAAAAATAATGGCAGTGTCAAAACCTCACCAGATAATTATATCACTTCCTTCATTCCTGTCACTTTACCACATACTGTTCAATACTGTTACATAGTGTTCATTATTTGTGAAACAGCACTTAACTTCCTGAGGTATAATACCTTATATTGAATATACCTCAATTACAGGATACTCTCTTTAATTTTCTTTAATATAATTCCAGAGCAGATAGTGTCGGAAGGCAAAGAACAAGAGATTATTTATTTCATATACATACATATGTGTGTATGTGTGGTGGTGGCCCAACCCACGTTCCGCATAAGTGACATCCCATGGGTTGATTTCCCCGCCCATGACTCTGCCTCCGAGGGTGGGGTAGAGGAGGAGACAGAGATCTAGCCTCCCCGCCCACTGGGCGGAGCCGGGAATGTGTCTCCTCCCAGGCTTCTAGATCTGTCTCCCTTCCCCGTGTCACCATTGGTTCTGGTGACTTATGTTTAATAATTAGATCATTGCTTATTCTATTAAGTTCTGGAAGCTTCTGTTGTTCTGTAATGATGATTGGTTGGTTGCGATGTGTTCCTCCCCTTGTGTTACCCCATTGGATATCTGTCATCCCCTTTTTATTCCCTTATTGGTTGTTTCCTTATTCCTCCCTTTGCTCCTCCCCGCTATAAAGGTGCGTGCACAGCCTGCTCGGCAGGCTGTCCTGGCAGCTCCTCCACCGTGCTCGGAGGTCTGTTGGGCGGTCAGGCTCTAGTTGTTGGTTCCCTCTGGGGATGCAATAAACGCCTCGGAATACACCAACTCTAGAGTCCTCCTTAGTTCTTTGTCCTCGTTCGCCGCTACTTTCCATCAGAGCCTCGCCTGCCTTACTGGCTTTTGGCTACTGAGCCCTGGGTGGAGCGTAAGCTCCCCAGGCAAAGATCTGCGCTTAATCCGCTGAGCAGACTCCTGTGGGCGTGCGGAGTTTCCGGCATTGTCCATAGCGGAGGACACTCTACAGCTGCCTGCCACGCCACCGGGCAGCTAGTGGCCAGCGCGGCATGTATGTACGTATGTATATATATATACATATACACACACATACATATATAATCTTTTTTTGCATCATCACATAGGTTTAGTTATATTTCTCCATACAAACAATTTTGATTCCAAGAATAAAAAGACAATTGTTTGAATTACTTCTACAGTGTACTTTTATACTTGAATATATCACTTTTAGCGTTACAGAACTTGAACTGTGATGTCAGTCTTTGAATACTTTAGTGGGTGGGTGTTTTCTGTTGTTTTTCTTCTGCACACCACTAACATGAAATTGTTATTCTCATCTCAAGCAAAAAAAAAGGAGCAGAATAAGTTTTCTAGTAGTACACTGAAATAAAAAATAGTCTGCTTATAATGATGGCTTTTAAAGCCCCCCAAATGCACTCTGAATGATTACTAGTAGAGAAGAAGAAAAGATTTATTGAAACACAACTTCAGCATACTGGTAGACCGTGATATCCAAACAAAGAGAATTCCTGTCAAAAAAAAAAAAAAAAAAGTAAAATAGTATTTACTGTCTGTAGGAATTCCCCGTTTTAAAATATCTTTAAAACCTCTATCCATATTTCTGGAATTTCTGTTTCAAAGTTCTTCTGAAGAGTGACTTTTGTACAACCTGAGTTTAAACATATAAATCAGCTTAAATGAAAGCTGGTTTTGCAGACTGGGGAAAAGGTACATCTCCCTTGTCCCATTTGGGACAGTCTCCTCCTTGGGTAATTCCTTTCAGAAACAGATATGTCAGCACACACAGAGGAAGAAGGGAGGGAATACTGTTACGCTCTGCTGCACCCCTGCCAGCCAAGGTAATTTTTATTTCAGTGCTTACATACAGATGTTGGTGTCCGAGTACCCACACTATGGTCACTGCCCTTAAAAAGCAGAAAAAAGCTAACAGCTCTTCAGCTACTCCCAGCTCTTCCAAAACTTGTGGTGGCAGCAGAGAATTTGTTTCAGTCATGAAAATTGTGACATATCTGGAGAAAGCTCTATATGCAGTTGCTGGAATATAATTTACTCTGACTGTATTTGCTTCAAACATCAGAACCCAAAAGCTTATTTCCTATGCGCTTGCTTTTCGCATGAAACCCCAAATGCTGTAGAATTATTTTCAGTGTCAATTTCTTGTTTATCACATTTTCCACCCTATACGTTTTTTAGTATCTGATAAGTCTCTCTGGGATCTAGCTACATCTCTGATAAAGAGCTGTTTGACAACTGCATTCCTCGTACAAGACTTCTCACTCATTTCAACTATATACAAATACAGAGAAAGGGCTAACACATATTTATTTACAAGTACAGGCGTTGCCAGTATCTTATTCAAACATATACAGAGAGTAAATGCACATATGTGCTCATATACATACAGTAAAACAATGCGATTTCCATGGGGAAATGCAAAAGTTATTGTTAAAATGTCTGTCATCCATGTAAGAGAAACAGACATGAGTTGGGCATTAAATTTGCATACAGCCCCAAGCACAGAGGTTCCTGCATGTGTAGTGTTCTCCTGCTCCTGAACATGGGCATATCTGGCAGGGAGAGTCTGTCAGGATTAGCTCAGGAAAAAACACCCGCAAGGAGATAATTTGAAGACATACTGAGAATTTGCCCCAGTATGTGAAAATAAACAAAACCATGCACACTGAAAGTTACCACAAACACTGCCACACATCAGGGAATAATCTATTTCAGCTAATTAACACACAGCCATACATCACACAGTGAGAAATGGTTGCCACTTATGATTGATTGAAGTCTTGCATTGCTTAGATTTGGAAAGGAAAGGTCTTTTTAAACATTCAGAGAGGAAAGAAAAAAAAATAAAATTAAAGTAGTTGTGATATAAACAGGCTCAGATTCACTTGATGGCTTAGCTTTCTAGTGAATAACAGGGCAGCATAAATATGTTAATGCTTCTTTTATGAAAAATAACCAAAAGGTACAGTTCCTTTCTTGATTTTGAAGCTGCTTTTGACAAAGTCTATACTAATAGCCCCTGCTTCAAGTTACAATCAAGATTGTTTTTCTACCTGATAGGTAAACCTGTGTAAATAGAGTGTATCTTTTACCAGCAACACTGGCTGTTGAGGTAGACGTTATTGTGACTTAAAATTCTGGTAGGAAGCAGATAGACATTACTACATATGATTCTTGTTTTAAAAAATTATATAATTTACGTGTGAAAATGACTTGGCATGAAACCATCCAGCATAAGGCAACAAAGTCTTTCTTTTTCCTTTCCTGTTCTTCTCTTTTCCCCCAAATCAGTCCTCTTTTTCTTTCAATCTTTTTTGTTATGAGAGAAAGCATGCAATTTCATAACTTTTACTTGCTTAACACACACAGACACTCACAAACAAGGAAAAAGCTCATCATATCAAAAGTAGGACATGAAAGCATATCTCCAAATGTTCACAGCTACATGTCTTATAAAGCAACTTTACTACTCTTAAATAGTAATTGAAATTACTCCAGAGATTTCACACATTTCTGGTCTGCTAAAATGAGCCTCGTTATTTCACGGACAGTTCACAGGTACTACTGAAGAGTAATAAAATAGATATGATTGGAAAAAAAACAGCTGAAGATGGCTCACACACCCACAAAAGGTTTAAGCAGGACTGCAAATCAGGAATATTGAGAAGGGGTCACAGAAGTATCCAAAGAAAACTGAGAAAGTATCTGTAGCACTTTTGGAATGTGCTCAGCTAGTGTTGATTTCTGCACTTTGCCTTGCTCAAAAAAGAATGGCTACAGAGGCACAGCTACAGTTTGAGCCAGTGACAGCCAGTCTCCAGGCACGTCTGTTTGGTTCAGCAACACTGCACTCAGGATCTGCCACTGAGTCTGCTGTTTTTCCAACAGCACAGACAAGGAGCCTGGCATTGACTTCAGGCTTGAGACCCCAGCAAATGAGTGTACCATGTGCATTTTTGGTAAAGGCAGAGGGGAAGAAAACTACTTACTGAATAAGAATGTGAAACAAATATAAATACTGCCAACCTTCCTTAAAAAGGGTGTCCTTCAACATATACGTGTCTTGAGGGCAACTCATAAGGATAAGGTATCCCAGATCACCTAGGCCCAAAGATTGTTACTGAATGTTTAAGACTCACAACGGGCAACATTGTGTGTGGAGGCAGTGGGGGGCATGGGGGGTCCCTCTTCCCCCTCTGCCCGAGACTTCGCTGGGGTGGGTCCTTCCTTCCTTCCTGCTGATTTATTAAAATTTGGGCATAGACCTAGTATCGATATCCAACTGAGATGGACAAAGACTCTCTAACCCGTTAAAGTTAGAAAGTGCATGTTTATTTCAGTGCCGGGCAACTGCGGGGGTCACGCCCTAATGCGCAGAGCCCAATCACAAAACAATAGAGTCTATTTATCTACAAAGGCTTTGAATATTCAAAATATTGGTAACGAAAACACCTCCCATTCTCCGCTTTGTATGAAAATTAGTTAAAAAGCTATTAAGCATGCATAGTTACCTTTTGAAATAAGTCTGGGGTCGTCTTTTTGGGGGGGGTTCTCCTTTGATGAAGTAGAACTCTTTTCTCATTTTGACCTTTTTACTCCTTTGGTTTTTGACAATACATATAACTTGGAAAGACTTCTAATTTCTTTTAAAACAATTGATACCTGTTTAACTTTCTTTTAATGGGGTTTATTTTCATTACACTTTGCAGCTGAACAAACAATCAGTTCCCAGACCTTACAAGCTTATTTCGGGTTTAGCTTTAATTATTAACTTTTTTAATTGAATCCAGCTGCATTTGCTTTTAAAATCTATTTTAACTAATTTTAGCAAAAATGGTTTTAACTAAAATTTTAATGCTTACATGTTTAAGAAAATTCTGTTTCACTGCCCTGCTCCCTTCCGCTGCGGGATCAGGCAGATAGGAGTGTGTGGGCTTGGCCAGGGATATTGCTACACTGCAAGTCGGCACTACGATCACATCTGCCTGCCTTCCCCAATTTCTGCCCACAGCCGGTGGTGCTGCTGAGATTGAACACTGCCTGTGAGTTTGCAAAAGGAGCAATTTCCCTTCCTCCCTCTGGTCTGAGCCACCATCACCGAGGGGAGCCTCAGGGCTCGCACCGGAGCGCCCCCTGCCAGCCGTGATCATCAGTACACCAAAGGGGGAAAATAGTACTTAACAGGTTGGAAACTTGTGTTATTGTTTTGTTGTTTGTTCCATTCTGTTACATATATATAATTTCCAAAGTTACAATAATTCAGAGGGAAGGGTCTTCCTTCCATTCCAGCAACGTTCTTTGGTAGGCACTTGTCTTTCAAACCAAGACATTAATTGGAGCTCAGTGTGCGGCTCGAGAGGAAAGGGTGAAAAGAGGGTAACAGATCTTGGGTAACCCTTGTATATTGGATATAGAAACCTGAAGAGGCATCATCATGTGGTCCAGATTCCCCCAGTTCAGTTGGCAGATGATCACGTTCATGTTTTTTCCATTTCCAGATCATTATCTAAACATGGGCCCTAAAACTAAGGCCATTGTGACTGTTATCAAGTTTGTAGAATGGGTCAGTTGGGTGAGTAATTCAATGCTTGTAAACCTCTTTTGGACTGTGTGCATGTGGCTATCTACCTACCACAGCCTAAGATCCTGTCCTTGGGGATTCACTAATAATGGTACCTATTTTGGGGAAGGAACGTGGGGGGCTGTTTTCTCCCAGTCTTTCACCCACTTTTTCAGGCCTACCACAACAGCTTTTGAAAGGTTTAAATTCCTCCTAGATGCTAAAGGTACCATATTCCTGCCGATGTTTTTGCTAAGTTTATTCAATATGGTCCATTTAGCATTTAGAGAGAGAATGAAGTTGCCTTGGGTAGCTACACCAAAATCTGCCTCAGAGACTAGGGATGCTGCCCAGAAACCTGCTTCAGGGGCCAGGGACGCTGCCCAACAGCACCACCTTCAGTCAGAGGGAAAGGTGGATAGTGCAGCAGTGGAACCAACAGATGTTACAGCTGTTCAGGCTCCAAACAAACCAGAAGGGCAGCCACAGCCAGCAGCAGTCGCCCCTGTGCTGCCATTAAGCAGACTAAGAAGGTGAAGCCTCTGTGGTATAGTGAGTGGTGGAATAAGTGTAGGTATGGAGACATCTGGCAGGTTCCTTACATCACACTCCCTCAAACCCACCAAGGTAACCCTCTAGCATTGGAGTGGTTTTGGGGTTTGGGAATTTTGGCTGGGGGGTAGGCTTTCCTGCTGGGGCTTTTTTTGGAATTGCCATGTAATGCCACAAGAGGTGTTGGGGCTGACCCAAGATTTGGCTGGGGGGCTCAGGGCTCTCTTCCTTTCTGCCATTTGGGGATGGAGCAGAGTGGTCACATGGTGCTACAGGAGTTTGTGTATTTAGCTCTGGGACCCCTTTCTTAGTGGGGACAATAAACATAAATGACAGAAATGCATGTGGTGGTGGAAACACAGCCACAGCCTTCCTGATGACAGGAATCCAGAAAGCAGTGACTTCAAGGTTCTGTTAGAATCCACCTAACTGAATGAAAACATCATTGCTAAAACATGTCATTTTTTCTCCCCTACTGTCAGTCTGCCCCAGCAAACTAGCCTCAGCAACAAAATACCTAAAATTTGATAGGGTGTAAGCGAGTGGAGAACCAAACACAGGCAAAATCCTGATGTAAAAATAGCCTTATGAGAACAGAATTCAGCTGTGGGTTTTTCACATCATACAACAAAGTAATACCAGTAATCCCCTAAAACAGTACTTCAGTAATGTTTATCCATGTCAGAACTCATAAAGAAAAATACTTTAAAGGACAATACCTCACGAAAACTCATGATTGCATTCCTATTTTTTCCTTTGGAAATATGATGTTGTGTCTTGACAGTGACAAATTGCATGTTCTTCTCAGTGGACTTTCCTGATAATAGAAGATATTCTTCCCCAAGAGAAGGAATATTTCAGGTAAACACATTCACATGTACTGAGTCTGCCCTTTACTGAAAAAGAGTTTGATCTAATTGGTAGAATGTCATGATGGAACAGAACATCTTAAAATAGATTACCAAGTGAACTTTAAATTACTTCAAACATTGAAAATGCCTATTTTTCTTAAGATACTATTCCTAAGATATTGATATCTGTGAAATGCAAGTTTTGCACTGCCATACCACATGCTCAATGATAGCTATGTATTTATCTTCTGAATAATTCTTAAAAGACCAATCAGTTCACTTGAAAAAAGCAGAAAGAGAGAACAGAATAGAAAATACCAGAACTGCATTATAGCAGTTTTAGCATAAGTTTATCATAAGGTAATTGTTTATACCCTCACCTGAGATTTTCTTTAAAGTTTAGGGGAATCTACTGTAGAGGAATATATGTGTATTTCTACGTAATCTTTCTGCCACAGAACCCAACAGATTTCTGTTGACTGTTATCTAACTATGAAAAAGTTAAAAAGATATCTTACAGCTCATCCTCCAGACAAGCAATTAGACAGTTTCCTAATTGTGCTTAGGTAGGAAATAAGTGTAGCCTTATTTTTCCACACAGTGAGAACAGAAAAAGAGAAAGTAATATACAAGGAAAAAAACCTACCAGCCATGCCTGTGTACACCTTTAGTTTTTCCTTGCTACACAAATTTATACCTGTGTATGATCTGCATATAAAATACCTGACAAAGAGATGTGTACTGCTGTGAAGAGGTAACAGGAGAGTAAAAAAATAAACTATTACTAAACCAAGATTTTTTAAAATGTATATTAGATGGAGTAGCCTCCTTTCCTCATGCTAATATTTTCCCTTCTCCTGTCTGTACAAGTATGTGCTTTGCTTTGACATTAGTCAGTCATGATGGGGTCTTCATCCTGGGTGTCCTGCTTTCCTTGGGTGCCCCAAGCTGGGAAAATATGCCCTTGCCCTATGAGTTACAATATGAGGATTTGCTGAGGACAGCAAGTGCCTTCTAACCTGGCCACTGACATGACGGATTGAAGCAGGGCTTTCAGAAACAAGTCAGCTTTCCTTGTTAACCATGCAGCATTTGCTTCGGCAAAACAATCAAAAAAACAACCCACTTTCCTCTCAGGTTTTTTTTTTTTAATGCTTGCTTGGGTTCCTGTAACGATTTGAAAGATGAAAAGGTTTGCATTTTACAAAACAAAACAAAACCCAACCCAGACAAAGAGTGGCTCAGTGCATGTGGGAATTCAATCCGTGCTTCTCTCATCCACAACAAAAATGCCTTCTATTCTAGTGAGAAAGGGAAAAGCTGGAAACTCCCATGCTGATAGTCCTGATGTTTTTCTGCTGCTACAGTGTGTCAAAGGTTAGTTCCCTCCCACCTGCATCACACTTTGCTTCCTCTAATGCACAACCAAGCATTCAGACAATACGATTAAAAATCATCTTGCTCATGGGAGGCTCTCTCAGACATTCAGTGTTCCTTCTCAAATATCCCAGTCCAGCACACAGATAAAATCAGTGACTTGTACCTTAATAAGAGCTTTGTATGACTTTTTTCTTTTTAAATCCTATTTTCTGACTCTCACTAAAATTAAGCACAATCTTAGTGGAATCAAATAAATGTCAGCAGTTTTATTTAACACACTATGATCATGGGTAAGGGTGATAGATAACCAGGCCTTCTTTGTTATGACCTTTTAGGAGAAAAATAATAAACCTAGAGACATTCTGCATTATGTGACATGAAAGCAACTCCAAAGGAAAACAAGCCGTCATTTTAAGAGATGATACGCTATCACTGGGTTCTAGAAATGGAAGCAGTGATATTATGAAGCATATATGTGAGAGGAAAAAAAAAGAAAAATGTTAAACTCCAAAGATTTTTTGCAGAACAGCCTCTGATTTAAAAATAATGCCTATGTTACATTCTTTTGATACTGCATATTGGAGTTGAAGAAGCAAGTATCGCAGCATTGGTGGCGAGTCACCTCCCCAGCACTGACAGCAAGGTCGGTATTCTCATGGGGTAGCCTGATCCTGCATTGCAGTGTTTTGGTCAAACTCCCTGACCATCAAGTCAGTAGCCAGCACCTCTAAGGTTAGTTGCTGACTGTTATAAGTGATGGATCAAGCCCAAAGGAAGAAGGATGAACAGAGTTTGGTTAAATTCATAGAGTTTACCTTACTCAGCAGATAAAAGAGACCACTTGTGTCATGTAATTTGCAGAACAGAGAAGAAAATGTGAAATAGAAGTGCAGAATTACACTCATTTATTAATACCTGATGGACAGTATATTAAAACAAATAATTATGAGAGAACACTCTACCTCTGAGGTACCCCATGAGAGTGATCTGCTGTTTTAAGATCATATATTGTCATCAAAGTCTGGAAATTATGCAAATAGTACTAGCTACATTTAGAGGTCTGCACAAGTAAAGACTTCCCCACCTAAACAGTAACTGTGTCTCAGGAAAGGCAATGATTTTTGTGTGATGCAAAGGTGCTACCTACAGGCTTGAGCAGAGAATGACATGCTGGGAAGCTTAGGAAAAAGGATCCCATTTTTATGAGGAAATAGAAAAGCACTAGCATTACTGCTAAACTAAATACCTCTTAATTTCAGGCTAAAGAACACATGTTTTACCAAACTTTTAAAAAACCCATAATATCAGATTTTCAGTTAAGCCAATTTAATTCTAAATCTTACAATGATGTCCATATTTTTCTGGGTTTCTTTATTTATATCAGTTACAGTACCATAAAAAAAAGGCTAACTTTCTTTTTTAAGCGACAAACAGTAAATAAGCTGTATGCTCTTCTGATACACATATTTCAGGCATATTTTTATTGACAAATAAACTTGGCCACAACTATCAAAAGATCACATTTGAAGATCACATTAATGTTTGGTCTTACAAATAGAGTAAATGCCAGACAGGAAGTATTTGCACCCTATTAAATATGTATCTATCCTAAACCTCTTGTATACACAATGCTTCATTCAATACAGTGCAGCTGTACTGAGAATTACTTGCCTAAAAACAACAGCATATCCAATATTTTTGAGATAATGAAAAATGCTTGGGAAAGTGCTTTAATCTAAAAGCACGTTTTTTCTTCCCTGCATCTTTTACACATTTGTCTCTTCCCTAGTCAGGTCAGATATGGCAAATACTTACGTGTATGTGTAGATTTACTCTTGGGGATATCCCTGCTGATTTGAATGAACTTAATGATATGAATTTGAAAGCATAGGCTCTGTTTGTTAACTTTTAGGAACAAAGGTGTGCCCACCACCCTGTACACACCACTGCACTATACAACCAACACATAATGATAACAGCAGTAGCAGCAGCGTTCTCTTGCATTTACCTTCAGCTGAGACTCAGGCAAACAGTGCAATCGAAAACTAATACACTCTGCCTTTCAAAAAAAATCTGACATCCCTTTTCTTTTCCATTTTTGAGGGGGGGAATAGTTTCAAAAGTAGTACAAAAATAGAAAATAAAAAGATAAATATTATTAAATGCATTTTGTATGATATAATAGAGTAATAATTGAGAATATTTTTCCTTTCAGATCTATAATTCAGCAGTTCTGTATTTAAAGGCTGTATTTTTCATATCTATAGTGACGAGAGGACAGCACCCTATCACAAGTACAATTACATAAATTTTAGAATCCCTGCCATGCTATGAAAGCATGCATTTTAAAATGAGACTTTCTTTTCTGTCCATTTGCCCAAATTCTGAATTCCTTTTAGGGAGTAAATATCCACATAAATTTTTATTTGTATCAAATAATTGTGACATTCAAAAGCAATTATCTGATGAGCTGAAAAAGTGCCTTAGTTTACTACCTAAGATGAACAGATAATCTAGGTTAAACCCCTTTTCTTAAATAATTAGGATTCATTAGTAGCTAATTCCAGCTTGTCTAAAAACACAATTCCAAAGAAATAAACCACAATATAAGCTTAAAAATAAATAAAAAATAACCTCAAAGAATAACCAATGGTACCTATGTATGCCATAGAACGAAATAGAGTGTTCATCAACAATGCATATCTTTTGCTTTATTCTTAAGCAACTAAAATAAGGACAAGATCCTATTGATACTGTTACTGATTTCATATTCAAATTATTGTGCAAAATATCCAATTATTCATGATTTTAAGAAGAAATTTCAAGAATGGTCTGACCAAAACCTATCAGCTATTTCTATTCTTATTTTTAGAAACTGGGGAAAAAAAGAGTTTACATTATTATTATTCTACATATACACTATTCTACATATAATATAATTACATTACAATTAAAAAAGCTCAATTCTATTTTATTTATGAAGATAATAGTGAATAATTTTTTAATAGAAAATTTTTCATTATAATTAAACTCTTCAGAGTACATTTAAATGACTGTTGAAGAGAGAACCACACAAGCTGTGGCAGGATATTCATAACAACTTTACTGTGAAATTAATATTTAACTCATTTTAAAATACTTAATGCCTCCTATATAGCTGTCCGTAAATTAGTTCAAGTTGCCTTTGCTGCTAATTGAATTTATTCATATTTTATTCTGTTCTCCCAATTTTTAATCAGAAAGTCCGTGCGCAGTTAGTGGTAATGTTCATGGGTGGCTGGAGAAATAGTAGTAAAGGGAGAAGTTCCTACTAGATTTCTCATTATGATAACTAAATTGTAAATGATATGCCCAAATCCTTTTATTAATGACTTGCCTGTGACAACTAATGCATCAACATGTAACGCCATTTCAATGCCTTCTATTCTTTTAGATGCAAAGATATTTTTTTCTCCTTTGTTAGATTTTCTTAGCCCATAGCCAATACAAAATTCTTCCAAAGAGTGGGGATAGCAGATATATATTAACACTCCTAGTTTCATGATGAAAGCAAACCAATGGTTTGTGGATTACTGCAAAAATATTTCTGATAGGGAAAAATTCAAAATTATTCCATCACATGCAAATATCATTCTTAATTTTGCTGCATGTATATGCAATACAAGCATTTCCAACTTTTAAAACCTAGCCATTATTAGATAAATCATAAATGACTTAACTAAACATTTTTACCCTGCTATAGGTATGTCCTAAAATTAATTTCTTCTTTGCATTGTTGTAACAGTATTTTCATGAAGCTCCGTCCAGAAAAATGGCTATTATTTTTTTGTTTGTACTTTTCCCTGAAATGTTCATAAAGTTCTTCAGAACACTGATCAAAACCTAAAAAGTAAAATAAAAATAATTTCCTTTATGAATGCTTGATGACCTTTGACATCATTCACTATTTAGAGGCCCATAAAAGAAGATCATAACATATATGACTCACAAATTACCAATTATGAAAAATTATCTGGGGTAGACTGCTACACTAATACAAAAAGATGGATTACTTGTCATAAACCAGTAAAGCTGTTGTTTGCTAATCCAGTATCTCACTTCTTTCTTTCATGCTGGGAAACTTAAAATGATTTCTAAACCACATTAACTTAAAAAAATGCAGCCTATCATACAGGTCAACACTGAAAATGACCCAGAAATAATCCGTTATTTTTTAACCAATATATATTTTATATTTGACTCTTAGTTCTAAAAATCAAAATTCAGCAGAAATGAGTTACATCATAGAGCAAGCAGATAGACTGTACTTCAGAGGTATCGGGATTGCTGGTTCTACCAGTCAGATCTTAAAGTGGTCTCAAAGAAGTGCCGTATTTGTCATTGCCAGGTAGGCAACAGAATTTAATTAGTCAAAAAATCACATTTTAGAGCACAGGCATCCCTGTTTTAAAACACTCCTCCTGCATAAGAAATTCTTCAGGGTTTTGGGTTTACCTTCTTCTCTGCATCTTGGGGGAGATAAATTTTTTGATTTTTAATAGAAAGAACGTGACAAAGAATGGATGTCTGCAGAAAATGAAATAAATACAAGCCTCATAGTACCACAATGCAGTGTCATCAGCTGTCGAGGAGTTATCAGTGAAAAACTCTCTCTGGTTATGCAGCCAAGCATTCATTACACTCTCTGACTGGCAAATGACAGGACTGCTCAAATCAGAGATAAACCAAGATGAACTTTATTTTCATCCAGAAACCACAAACCCCCTTCTCAGCCTTTTGCCTTCCCTGCGAACAGCGAACCCATCACTTGTGGCACAGTGCTGAGAGAAACTCAGGAATGCTTCTGATGCTTATAAAAGCAAGTGCTGTATTTCTCAGTTCCAGTTTAAGTGCTGACGCTCTTTTCACACACACTTTTTGCTCTGCCTGTACCAGAATCCACAGTCATCTTTGGCTCACTAACTTTGGCCCAGTCAAGAGGGGACACCTGATTTATAACACTACCACTTACAGCTCTTAACTGTCTTGCACTGTGAGAAACAGTGGAATGATTTAATTAAAATAATTTAATTCAAATTAGGCATATTAGACATTGTAAGCAAAGGAGCAGAAGGGTGAGTGCAGTGATCCGGAGACAATGAAGCATACTAACCAGAGTTTCCCAGGTTCAGATCCTAGGTCAGATACATACTCCCTGCTCCCAGCTTCAGCCGAGAGTGTGCCCGGAGCTGGCTGCCGTTGCTTTTGGGAGAATGGAGGAGTAGGCTTGTGTGTCGGGGTGGGGAGGAAGTGGGGATTAGCTGCATTGTCACTCACTAATGACAGCTGCCAGATGATTAGAAACCACATTAAGTTCTAAACTTTAACTTTGCTAATCAGCAAGATCAAACTCCTACAACCAAACTGGGTTTTTTTCATATTAAAAAAAAAAAAAGAGAGAGTTTGCACATTTGCTACCTAATCAGGATGTAAGGCAGTGAATAAGCACATGGTTTTAAAAATGTACTACAATGGAATAAAATACTCGACTGATCTGGACTGGCCTCAACAGCATCATTTGCAAGGGCTATGCATACAGGACTGAGGTTTTAAGCAGTATTATTTCTTTCTAAATACATCTTCCTAAATTTCTTCCCAAACCAAACTAAAATCTTGCAGAAAAAGAGCTGAGTAGCCTTTATCACTTATGACTATTCTCTCAGTAGGCTGTTGGTCAAGGCAAATGTACATTAACTTCTGGGAAATCTGAAATTTTGCTATATTCTCCATGTAGACAGAAAGCTTGCTTCTTTAACAATATGTTTTAAGCGAGTTCAAAATAGATGGTTAATGGTAAAGCTATAATGAATGTATTTTCTTGAGGGTTTTTTTCGTTGTTTTTTATTGTGTGGGGTTTGGGTTGGAGGTTTTTTTTTCTTCCTTTTTTTTTTTTTTTTTTTTTAACTTAGCTTCTGACTTGGATAAGGCTGCTTTTGGAAATACAATGGTTACCCAACTGTTTTATGGCTTTAACAAACCCTTACTTCTGCCTTGTATTCTAAACAATGTAGCCTCTATTTGCACTCAAGTGGTACTAAATTACAGATAAAGTTACAGCAAATTTGTTTTCTCAAAAAAGCAGTGAGGCCTAACATCCCTTAAGTAATAACAGCCTTGCTTTTAATTCAGAAGTCGAACTGGAATAATTTTCCCTCAGAAAATGCAACAATAGAGCTGTTCTTGCAGGGCTGAATGGGGCATAGCTCATTTTGCAGGTGTGCAGGTGCTCCAGCGGAGAGTCAGAAGGATGCCTGATCTGAGTGGGCAGCCCAGGCTGTGGTAGGTAACTCCAGACCGGCCCACCATCCATTGGATGGGGCTGACGGAGCTCTCAATTCTGATGTGAAGAAATATGTTCCAGTGAATCAATAATTTATAGAGATGTATCTTGCTCATACTGAGGAAATCAAAGTAGCTAATAAAAACCTGAAGCACCCTTGGAGCAAAGCAGAAATGTCTTAAAAGGTTAAAACTCCATAAATCACAGCCAAAGAGATTCTTGAATGTGAAAATACTACATTATAAAGACCTACCAGCACACTGAAGTTATTTTCCAAATGTTCCAGCTAATAGACTGTGATGAAGAAATAACTTTTTTTTAATATGTTTCACTGGAATGTGTTAAAGAAGCATAATATTCAGGATTAAAACCCCTATTCAGGCTGATGTGAAGCTGCAGTGCTATGAAGAGAGTGATATAATACAGAAACAAAGCTCAAACAAGGTGTTAGTTACCTCTGTAAAATAAATCATTCCAATACATTTCCATGTTTACTAGCTACAATATTACGATACTATTTCCAACAGATGAAAATCAAGTGCATTTAAGGAACAAGCATTAAGTGCTGTTAATGTGGCCTTATGCTGGTAATCATTGTCTTGGGAAAAGTATACTGTGTTTTATATACTAATGCTATGATGTGTTTATTAACTCAGAATCCCTCTGCTAACAGTGGTGCTTTAAGCAAGTAATAATTAATATGGGGGCAAATATTAAAAATATCTACTTTTGAATTTAACTCATGTTAAAGGACTACTTTATCTGCTGGTATTTTTTCTTCTTCAAGAGAAAAGAGCAAACAGAATACTGTATACCAAGCAAAAATTACTCAGTCCTTCGTTTTTAAGGAAAACATGCTTAAATAAACATTATTGCTATCCCTTACAGTATTGATTACTCATCTTCAAAAGAGTTAGCTGGTTTTAATTTTAAAAACATATTTTTCCTGGAAAATGAAGAATTTGTCATTGGAAAATAAAGATTTGAATGCATGCACCTGTGCCTTCTGATCTGAGATAAGGAAGAGATTTTTTTCTCTGCCTTGTAAATGAGCACCAGAAAGAAACAGAGCGAGAACAGCTAAACAGACACCATGCATTTAAAAACGGAGGAGAAATGTAAGGAAATACCAAAAGTTCCAATTACATAATACCAGTTTTAACAGATAACTTTGCAGTGCTAATAACAGCTATGAGAGTAGTTGTCAATCCCAAATAAATAAGACTAAATTATGTCAGTTTTTTATTTTTGAAAATCAGTGGGTTCTCCATAGAGTACTTGTATCCCTGGAAAGCAGTTGGTTTCTTCTAACTTCAGAGCTACAGTAATAGTGTAGATGTTATTCATGGAAATGTACAAACTCACAGATCTGCCATACAGCTGTAAGTCTATTCAATATCAGCTGCAGCCATTTGGCTTACAGTTATTAATTTTTTTTTTCTTTTCAGTAACTACTGGGGTCACAATGTTAATTATTTCTACTGGTAAGTGTTAATACTTTCCCTGTAATAAATACAATCTACCACTGAACCCAAAATAAACAATGCTTTTAAATTATGTCACCTTGTTCATTGCAAAGTATTAAGCAGATTCCGGGTGTAAACACCTATTTTTTTTCTTTTGAAAAGTAAATAAGCTAAAAATAAAAAATAAAAAATGCTTGTTTTATCGAACAAGTGGTTATGACATTTACAGGTTTTTTACTTCAAGGTCAAGGGAAATTCTCCTTTCCTGCAGAAGTTAAATCACTTAAGCATGACACTTGGTAAAAATTTAACATTCTGTCCACACTCTTGAGTGTTCCACGTATTAAAAAACTATCTAGACAACATTGTTTCTTGCTTTGACACTTAACTAAAATGATTTTTGAGGCAGTTTTTGCTCCTCTTTATATTGCCATGACTAGTACAAGATGTTACTGTGCAAGACAGGTCATTGCAAACATGCATGCTTCACCAGTAACATGGCTAAAGCTACAAGATCATTTTCTTCACAAAACCACAACCACAAATTTGGCCTTTAATTGAGAAATTTAAGAAAATATTCTGTCTGGATAGTAATCTGCATGACTGATCCTTGTCACCAAGATCTGCAGGTGCTGCCTTGGGAGCGATGGGGGAAAAGCACTTAGAAAAGTATTTCAGGAAAGCATCATTTTTCAGAAAAAATTGATTTAACTCTAATTTTTCAGGGATGGAAAACAACCTGCATGGAAACGTCATTAATCTTAGCTGAAACTATACAACAAAAATGATGCTAATAAACTGCTTTATAACACATACACAATCTAGAAGAAAAGTAAAAATATCCACCATTTGTAAATTTCTTAAGTGTTTTTCTGTAACATCGCACTTCAGAGATTTGTCTCCTTGACATTAAGACTGTCTGCTCAGTACACAGACTCATTATCCCAAGCAAGGGACTACTTCTAGTGCTACGCCTTTTTCACACTCTGTCACAAGAAAATTTCCCTAACTCTGGCAAAAAACAATTCTAAAAGACCAGTGCTTTCACAGGACTTTCCTACATAAATCTCAGTGGAGTTCCACTGGAAACAAAGCTTCTTGCACGGAAGTCCACCTCATGCTTGGGGTATCATCATCACCACAAACAGCATCACCACCCACCAGGAATTTCCAAGAACAAAACAAGCTTTCAAACCCTTTCCAGGTCCAAACTGGACATTTTTGAAATGGGAAGCATGCAGTATCTCTCTTTTGCCAAAAATGTATGATAAAGCTATGTGCAGCACACAGTCCCCTTTTAGGAAAAAGGGATGAAACTTCACACGTACATTTTGCAATGATTACTTACAGTTGTTTTTCTTTAGAGGCTTTACTTACATCACCAATAAAAGCAGTTACTTTTAGTCATATAGCGTATGTGGCACTAGTAGACACAAAATATGCGCTAAGGATTTTTTATTTTAACAGCCTGGATTTCCCATTCAGCTACCAAAACTGAAATTACAAAATTGTGAGTTAAACAATATAAGCAAGACAGATATATTTCTTATGCATATTTGAAATGTTATAAAATTGTCTAAAGTGTTTTTACTGCAGTAAAATCCAGCACATTGAAAAGAACTGGTTTTTTTCTTAATTCTTCCACCCAGACACTTATGGTATGTACCTACCAGCTACATACCTGCTAAACAAACAACTACTTTCAGGGATAAGTACACTGAAGATTCCTTAAGGAGCAGTAGGAAGAAACTGGTAATTAATTTCTGAATATGCTGTGTTTTCTAAGTCTTTTGCACACTGTATTTTCAAAAGATTTGAAACATTGCTTCTCTGTCTGATTTACCTTACTTGGGCTTTTCTTACCAAAACACAACATACCTGCTTCTTTTGTTACTACACTGCAACTTTTGGCAAAACCATTATATTACGTTATTTAAACTATTGAATGGCCCAGTGAAATCAGTGTGTCATACAGTTCTTTCACTTCAAAACAAACTTTTATAATACCTATTGCTACTAAAATAAAAAGGAAGTAAAA
Source organism: Aleadryas rufinucha (assembly GCA_013397815.1). Classification (NCBI taxonomy): domain Eukaryota; kingdom Metazoa; phylum Chordata; class Aves; order Passeriformes; genus Aleadryas; species Aleadryas rufinucha. Next base: position 73,729 of record VZTH01002635.1, read on the forward strand.
CACTAATTGTATCATGATTTTATAATGTGTTGGTTCTCATATGACTCACCATTAAAAGATGATGAAAAAGTAAGATATAACTCAATCATGTGCAGTATCTAAGTCATGGAAGTTAAATGGCCAAGATCACCTGCAATGACTGTGAAATAGCCCCTCAGGGAATCCGAGGATGATAGAGTACACAACTACCTTAGGACACCCAAACTACTTATTAATCACCTAGATTCAGTAGCAATGATGTCTGAATTCCTTCAAGTGCGAAGTTTTTCACTCAGAACAGTTTTATGCACTCGAGAGGAGAGTGCGAGTAAAAATTGCTGACGCAATGCACGCCCTCTCTGGCAGCCCAATGGTCCACTCTGCAACTCTTCCAGTAACACCAGGCAGTGGGGGGCTGTCTTGTACACACCTTGGGTTATGAGAAACATACTGCACAGCAAGACTGCAAGTCACACAAACTGGCTGCCCAGATTTCTAGTCACATCACTGCCTTAGCGGGAAATCTAACCTTGTTTTTAGAATGTTTTAGGTAATCCTAAATGTAGTAGAGTAAATAATTGTTTTTGTCAACTTCTACAATTTTGGTGTATCAAGCTATAATAGTATGCAAAAAGATATGACAAATACTTTCAGAATACTGTCAGCTTTCTAAGGAAAATATGTAGGAAAAATGGTCTCGTATTGAAGGCAAAGTCTAAGACTTGGGATACTATTGCTTTATGCTGCTGTCTATTCCTGTTTGATAAATCACAAAATAAGGAAAGTAATTCCCCACACAACATAGGTGTTTTGAGAGTTAACACCTTAAGATTATGAAGAAACTCAGAACAGCATCTAGTTAGGTACCTAAAATGTATACGCAGGTAAAATAAACACCTAAGGGAGCAATTAAAGAGCTTGAAGGTAGAGCTAGTGCCATTTTAGACACCATCGGGTGGGCACCCCAGTCACCTGGATGCTGATGGCAGAAATGACAGAGAACTTAAGACAGACACATACTCTTCTGGGACAGCAACTGGGCAGCACACAGGATGCTCTACTTTACTGAAAACAGCACAGGTCTGTGCTTGGGCAATAAATCTCACTGCTAAACTGGTTTAGCAAGAATGCATTCACTCTGTGAAGGAAGTCAAATTAGAGTGGCTTTTTATAAACAAAATAAAATACTGAAAGAGGCTTTTATATATATAAATATTCTCCAGTCTTTCTTTGGCTCAGATTTGCAAACACACAATTTGGGAAACAACAGATGTGGACTGATGACACTAGTTTTTCCACACCAGAGTCATTCCTCATTTGTTATAGTTAAGAGGTGTTTTTTTAATCGTAGCTGGTGTTGGTATGTTCTTTCAGTATTAATAGCTAATGGACCTCTGTGGTCATATATATCAGGTTCTGCTATTTTTTTCTTTCCTATTCCACCTTCTAAAACCTGGCATAAAGTACAGATAAGTGTTGAAAAAATCTCAAATGTCACTGTAATTTTGCAGAGGTCCAACATTAGTTCTGCTGATATACAGAAAATTAGGAAAGAGGAAACAGAACCTAGAACACTTTTCTTTTTGTCTGCTTTAATTTGGAAAAAAAACCCCACCAAACCCCACAGCAGTCTGGTCCACTTCTTTTTCTAAACTGCTGATGAGGATACAGATGACAAAAAGCTGAAAAACTCTTACACATATGTGTAACCTGCATCTGAAATGAATCTTGTTCCTGGCCTTGCCATTGCCATGTCACTTTACCTCTGCAAATCTCTCTTTTGAGAACAGGCAGCTTTGACAGCAAAAAAACTTTCTGGAAAGGCTTTTTTTGGGAGATAAAAAAATCTTTTGCAACTACCTTACCAGCACTTATTTAAATTTCAAATTCTGGACAAGATGTGGCAAAGATAATTTGATGATACTTTTCACCCAGGTTTAGTAAAAAACAATTTGAAGGTTGTATCCTCAATAATGGTATCCACAATGGGAATATCTACAACTTTTTTAATATATCTGAAAATTTTGATTCTCTTACTATTACAGTGTGGAAAAAAAAGGAAAAATATGTAATAATTAGGACAAATGCATTCCAGCTCCTGACGGTGTCATATCAATTCCCTCCGGAAACATAATCTTTGTCTTTCATCTTTGAGTGAACAATTCTTCCAAAATACACAGCAGTGATTGCTTCCCTTTGTATTAGGGAAAAGCTAAACAAATTGACAAAATTGCTTTACTGTCTCACTTCCTTCTAAGATCCACGTCTTTTTAATCCTGTTTCCTTTTCAATCAATTTATGTGACACCTCCACAACTAAATGGCGTATGTGCAAGAGAACTAACACTTAATCAAAAGCTAGGGACACTACTATGTCATTTTCACACATGAATTCTGTAATGTTAGAAGACAAAGTGAAGGTGAGTTAGACCTGACAAATGACTTGGATGCAGGGAGAGTCATTTTATCAATATTTGAGAGGCTGAGAAAGAAAAAAAGTATTTTCTCTACATATGCAGTTACACATATAGACTGAATGAGTGGAATAAGAACAGGAATAGGAGACTGTGTCCATAAGAAGCTTTAATTTGAGGCTAACGTGTGTGCATCAGGTGAGGGCACTCTGCTTCCAAGTGAGAAAGGAAATAAGTTTATTTTATGAGTAACAGTTAAATGTTCAAGTAGGCAATTAAGTACTTTACCGAGGCCATTTTGGGATACCAAACATTTTGAAGATTATATATTCCCGCATATTTCATGTTCAGTGTTCCTCCAAGTAAAATATGTGGTTCTCTTTAGTACTCAGTTATGAAAAGTACTTTAAAGGCAAGGGAATATTTTTGATAATGCGCATCTTAAACTTTTCATTGAACTTCCAAATTTAAATGTTACCTTTTTGTGCACTCTGACATTTTTGTCTGGCATTTTCATTAATTTTCAGCAACATACATAGCTGAAATGTTAACCGATCAATACTTTGTCTCTCTCATTGTAGCACTAGAGTAAAGCTCCCTAAGGACCACAGAGCAGTGCAGAAATTAAATGTGTATCAAATGTTAATGTTAAACACAGCAGTACTTACTGTATAATGACTGAAATGGCTAAAAGAATTCCAAATGGACAGATGGTAGCACAAATTATCTACGATCACATTTCAAGATTAAAGTTTGTCCCAAAAAATAATTCACTGACTCACACTGAAGTGTGTTCTTTTACTGATAGCTCCATTGTCCAATTATTTTTCTCCTCATTACAGTGAGAAATGCTAGTATTGGAAAAAAAGAATACACACCTTCTTCCCCTCATGTTGCACCCACTGACATCTCTAAGAGTGCAAATGACTGGTCAAGAAGCTGATGGAAATTAGGCCCAATTTAGCAGACATTTCAGTGCCCACAGCGGATTAATCTGAAGAAAAAACATCCACTTCTGCATACTTTACTAAAGTTCTTCTGCCTGAAATGTACTATATTAATTACCAAATTTTAAAAAAAATTAACTGCTAAATACTGCAAAGGTCTCTTTTAAACAGAGAAAAACATGATTTTATGGCAAAGGCTCTCTACATATTCTGGTTTTTCCCACTGTATTTAGGTTCTTAAGAAGCATAAATGTAAGTACATAACACATTCTTGATCAGCCTCTAGACATGTGATATAATAAAGCTGTTCTGGAACTGAAATATTGACTTAATATTGTTGCTATGTACTTCCTTTATTTAACAGGAAAGAAATACAAAAAAGTAGGAGAGAATATAGAATTTTCTAATTGCTCTAAGACAAAGTCATATGCTAGCCATATCAGCCTATGGTTCATGAGTTATTTATTAGTATCTTTTAGTATCTGAAAAATAACAGCTATTAATACATCACAGTTATATCAGTATGAAAGTATAAAAATATATATATATTGGTAGGAACTTTTCTTCTGCTGTGAATTATCAAAGCATAGAAAAAAGAAATGGAGTGAAAACCTTAAGTCATTCAGACAAAATCCCCAGTGAAGGTGACGAGCTTACGAAGTATAACAGAAACAGGTAAAATATTGTTTAGTTGAGGAAGTGCATAATCTAGAACATTGAAAACTTAACTTCAAGTTTCTGTTTCTCTATGTAGAGCATAGGCAACACTGGTCATTGACCTGATGCCTTCGGACAGATTTTAGAAAGAATCATCCTAAAACTTTAATACAGCATTTCCGTACCTAAAATGTCCCAAATACTGTAAAAGTTTGAGACAGATAAGCTCAGGTGTATAAATAATCAGCAAGCCCTTTCAATGAACACTGTTAGCCTTGGTGACTAACAGTGTGACTCTCCAAGAAGAATGACTTTAAAAAGAACTGCAGTGAAGAGTGCACAAGGCATATAAAGCAGGTAACTGTAGCTTATTATAGTTACCATATTAATCAAGGTTTTCTGTAGGTTTCCAAGAGTAGTTCTCCTTTCCAGATCCATCTTAGTAATTACACGTTTGAAAACTGAGCTATTCGTCCAGAATTTCTTCACCTGTGGTCCTGCATATCCCCATGAGAAAGAAAAGCCACACAGTAAGGTACTAGAAAAAAGTATCCATAATTGTAATGCCAAGGACATGGGGCACTGGGAGATATGAAATATCAACTCCTACATATGCAACTTACGTGAAATGACTGTAACTCTGTATCAGGATGTATACATCACGCTGTATTTTAAAATCCAACAGGATAGAACAAATGGTTAGTTTCAAACTTTACTTCTTCTACGTTGTTTATTAGTCTGCCTAAAGAGCTGGAAGAGCCTGTTTCCCATCTCCTTTCTGGCACTGACATTTCACTGTGACATTTTCTAACCTCTAGGAGACAACTTCAAGAGGAGATGTAATTTGTATAATAGTGAAGAGATGAACATGAAACATACAGGTACATTTATTTTATACAGTCTATTAAATTCAAATGTAACCTTAGTGCAAGTATAATTCATCATAACACAAGCAAGTGGATGACTCTCAAGATTTCAAGAGCCTATGAAAGTCCAGAAACCAGCTAAACTCAAAGCTTATAATCATGATAAAAATTCACATATATTTGACTTGGCCAGCAAAAACTTCTTTTGCCTGACAGAGGAATTATTTGATCCTTGGAGAGAATAACATCAGGTCGAAAAGCACAGGATGCATTTTGGATGCAGAACAGCAATGCATCTGTACTATCACAGCACTGATGTAAACAAAAGAATCTACTGCAACACCTATATAGCAAAACAAATACTGTAAGAAAACCAAGAAAATCAGATTTTTGATATATATGTCTCAATATATAAATAGGTATGAAAAATATGAATGTATCTATAAAAATATAATCAGGAACATGCTTCTACTGCAATACACTACAAGAAAAACATATACTGATTATTGACCTCCCTATTCAAATTCTATGTTTTATGTACTACTACTTATTATGACACTGATTTTTTTCTATGACCAGAAAGAATTACAGTTTGACAGCAACACAACTTCTTCCTTGGCCACAGCAGTGTGCCATGGGAAAAAAAAAATAATTTGCCCAAAGAACAGGATGTCTGTCCATTTTCCTTTCTTCTGCTGGCAACAGCTGAGTGTTCCATATCTATACTAAAATCCAACTTAAGAGTGATGAATACTTACAAACTGGAGCAGTAAGAGCAAGATAAACATTTGAGGTTTATGCTGAAACTTGCATTTTCCTATGAAGTGTTGATAACTTTTAACCCAAATGATAGATTGCCTTTTTACAGTTAACAGTAGCAAGCATGTTTAATCTTTGCACATAGTGCCATTACTACAGACATCAGTAAAAGTACAAACCCCTGCTTCCTTGAATAGCGCATGTATCTCCTGTACTCCCAACAAACATGGCAACCAAGGACCGATAGCGTGCTGCCATCCTTGACAGGCACAAGGTGGTTTAACAAGCAACACAGTACAAATGGAGCCCTGCAAGAAGAAACTTTCTGCGAAACAGCATGACTTGGTGACACACTTAACTACCCCATTTCACTGCACATCCAGCTCCAATGCCTGGTTTAATTTCTTCAAAATTGAGGCACTTGACCTTCAGGCACCCAGGTAGAAAGTACTGCCACCAGACAATGTCTGTAATTATTCAAAGCTATACCAAAACCATTCCCTGCTCATAATCATGGTGGAGAGGCTCCTAATCTCAGTATTTCACCAATTTAATAAATTTAGATATTCTGGAAAGTGTGTCCATGCATATGTTTTTACTCCTAGTGGGACTCTCTAATGAAAAAATAAATGGAGAATCTGGTCTTGTTTGTAGCTCTTATGATTTTAAAAATAAAGAGATATTTATCTGGGTAACACAATGCAATCTACAATTATGCTTGGAATTTTCAAAATTTAACAGAAAAATAAAGGTTAATGCTAATGAAGATAAAGTTCATGAAGAAACAGCAGTTTTGTCTAAATAGCTAAAACCAAATTCACTAAAAACCATTCACTAAAATCTATGACCAGAGCTTGCTGCCTAAAAGGTGTTAGTTTGTTTGCAGTCATGGTTTTGAAGTTGGGTTTATTCTACTTTGGTGGATTTTTTTATCTAGGAACACCACCTTTGAATAATTAATAATCAAAAATACTTTAAAGAGTCATTATTCAATATACAAGGGGACCAAACAAAATTTAACAGAAGTAATTTGTGAGAAGCTTAAAATACATTATCCATAGTTCACTGACTCTATTTTGTTTTGGATCACCTGCTTGTAACTTGTATAAGCAATTACATTTATACTATATATATATATAATTATAAATTTAAAAAAAACACTTCATCTTGTTTGCTTGACATTTTAAACTTAATTACTTTTTTAAAAAACTGAGTAAACATGACTTATGCTAACATCATAATGCAAAGTTTTAAATAAATTAAAAAGAACCCACCACATCTACACAGTATTGTCTCTCAGTCTAGAATACAAACACACTGTGATGACTAAAAATAGTATAAAGAATATCATACCAAAAAAGCAGCTAGACTTCTTGGTGGAGAATCCCAGTCAAAACAACTGCTAATATAGCAGACAGCAGTAACGAGTGCCATGATACAATGCTTCATCCGGATAAAGTTCCTTAACAGTAGCTGTTAAAAGAAAGAAAGAATGAAAATATTTCAAAACCCCAAAAAGTTTCAGGAGAGGCTCATGCTAACAATACTGTCATTCTCAATTTGGGTGAAGGCTGAGAAAATATTAAGCTCTCTAGCTCACAAATTGAGCAAGTTAATTTAAAATCTGAGACTTGGAAGAGACAGAATTTGTTAACTGTGTCAATTGGTATTTGCTGAATTTAATTCTAGATGGTACAAAAACTGTTCAATATTAAAAAGCCACTTGCAAAATTTCACAAATTATCTTGTTAATTAGATTTCAGTTTTATTAAGCCTTTCTTAACAAATGTTGGCTTTTTAAAATAAAAATATGTTGCAGGACATTAACCTGAAACCATGCAACATTACTGCTGTAATATAATTAAGATATCTGCACCATTTAACGCCTGCTGTAATGTATTTTGCAAATATTGTTTTAAGTATTTACCAAAGTAATCTGCATACTTTCAAATTACATATATGTAAGACATAAGAGCTCTAGGTTTTGGTTCAGGAAAATGTACTTAAATCCTCTAAAATGGCAACACACTTCACCACAAAAAGTGAACAAACCAGTGAATGATCTGTGTGCAGAATCGCATAGAAAATGATCACTCCTCCTGCCATCTGCAGAAGTCACAATGCCATTTGCTTTTATGAAAGTGGAAAGAAGAATGAATCTTCAGTAATAGGCTTTGTTGCTTCTTTGCTGGAACAACAACTACAACAACAACTGGAACTACTGCTGGAACAGTAGTGCAAAATGCAGCTTTAGTAACTGCATTAATCAAAATTGCAAATAAAGAATGTTTTGCTTCTTGAAATATTTTTTTAAATGAACTATATCATACACTGATATAAAATTCATCCAGCAGGTAATTTAAATCATGTTCAAGTCTACAAGCTTTCAGAAATAAAGAAAATAGTTCTGAGACCTTTGATTTTTCACTGAAAACAACAAAAATCTTGTTCCCATAGTCCAACCAATTCTCTCCATATAAGTTACATCATTTGTGGAACATGAAAAACTGAGTCCAAAGTAGTTCAAGTGCAGAAAAACATGTGTTTTTAAATTATTTTTTTACCAAAGCATTAAAAGTGTGTGTAGCAAAAATATCCAGCAGAAAAAAGAAAGAGTAGAGACATTTCCTACTCCTGGGATTCCAAAGAGTTTTAGTCTGCTTTCACCTTTGATTCAAACGTTACTCAAGTAACTTGTTTAAAATTTGGCTAAAAGAATGCTGACTCTTTACCCTGCAACAAATGGAGAACTTTTGGGTCAAAGTTAACAGCAAAAATTTATGCAAGACTTAGTTTACATGCACCTGTGCAATAATCTGATATGTGTGAAACCTGATGGTTTCAACTGTGTTCTTATTCATGTATTTCATGGAAATTAGGCAGCAATTTATAGAGGGGACACATTAAACCCATGTATTTTGTTTCCAACTTCTCAACCTATCATATTCTTTTGTAAACATGTAATGAAAATGTTATTCTTTACTCCCAGCAGTATGATACCAGATATTTGAATGTGCATACCTGATATTAAGGATTTTAGAAGGGATTAGTGTTTCCTTACTCTTTACCTGTTTAGACAGTCTGTCTTCCTCTTCAATGTACTTCTGTTCTTTTGGCATTAAGGTTCGTATGCTGGCTTTCACCTATGCATTAAAATGTGTGTCAGTATTTCAAGTTCACTTGCTCCTTACTAATAACACAGGCTTCAATTTGCAGAATTTACTAAGTTTCAAAGTCATGGCTGCCAAGCTCGGGACACATAAGCATACACAGAGACAAGAGTTGCTGCTCTGTACATTAGCAGCAATAGCAGCAGCAGCAGCAACGATAAGAGTGGGTGTGCCAAGCAGTGGCAGAAGAGTATTCTGTAGTATACATCAAGGCTTAGAGAAAATGAGGAATGACAGAAATTCTCTACAAATCAAGAACAAAAGCTTTCATGAAACTGAACTCTTTAGCAGTACAAAAAACCCCAAAGTTAAGACTTACAGCATTAAAAATCACATCTATTTCAAGATAGATGACCCCCTTTGTTGGCCCTGTCAGCTGCTTGTTTTTCAAGACGTAGGCTTTCTGTTCACCATTTTGAATCTGCAGGAAAAGGACATGACAGCCGTCTGTCTCACAGTCTCCGCTGAATACACCCCCCCCGGTGACCCCTGACCCCCAGCTGCTGAAACTGACAGAGAACCCAAAACAACTGTGGCAAGTCTGACAAGTACCTGTTCATTACCAGGACCGAGTCTGTCAGGAAAAATTAACTATCATGGGATTCAACATGGCCGTGAATAGAGTATGTTAAAATTTTAGTGTTCTTATTACAGACCTTGGTTGAGAAATGACAGACTCAGAGCTGCAAATTTTTTTTTTTCTTTCCCCCTTTCAGCAGGAAAAATTCAGAGTGGTGTGTCAGGTGAATGAAGCTTACAGACAGCAATGGTATAGCAACTTTGCCTAGAAAGTCAGCACTTCGATCGCGGTCTTCGTCGTAAACTGTCACTTCAAGCACCGAGTGGATGTCCTTTATATTGCTACAAAGAGAGAAGTACACACAGAAGAAAGAAGTCACTTACACCAGCGGGTACCAAGGACAAAACTGTAAAAGGTTAGCACAGATACCCATCTATTTTTCCAAGCCATGGAGGAGAACTGAACTTAAGTAAATGAGACATCTCTGCATATAACCAAAATGCTTTCTAAGGGCTGCAATGATTATTCTTTCTCTCTCTGCAAGGCTTTTTATAACGCCAGTACTTTCTAAGGGCTGCAGTTATCATTCTCTCTCTCTGCAAGGCTCTTCCAGCTGAAATCTTCTGAAGGATGTTGCTTTAAATCTCCTGCCTGGGGTTTGCACTGCATGACCTGCAAGAAGCAGAACTGGGGGATTTACAGCCACCAGCAGAAGGACTGAGAACTTTTAAAAGCCACTCTTGTGGCAACAAGGGCTGATACCCTTGTGGCAACTCTTACTGCAAATACTGTGAAACCTGTAGGCCTGTAAATGGAAATAATTACAAGCTACAAGGGCATATCCTTGCACTAAGAACAAGCTCTTTATTTCTGAAATCCTTGTTTAATTACAAATATACAACAAATTACAGCAAATAAAGAACAAACAATATGGAACAATGCATCTCTCAGGTACAACTGAGGAAGACTGCAAGCCATTAAACACTCCACTGCCATGCACAAGAAATGCCACTTTTTTTGGGTGAAAAATTCATATTCCTTATTTGAATGAAAAGAATTATTTGAGACAACTCATGTTTGATTGAATGGCTGCTCCAGGAAATACAAATTCCAGCAAAGCAGTTTAACTTCACCAAAATATACTCCTCCCTATGAGGGATTGCTAGCCCAAAAATTAATTAAGAAATCTGAGGATAAATGCAAATGTACATAGAAGGAACCCCTTGAAAGCCTTTAGAGGTTTTCTATTTGATTTCTGATTAGTCTTTTGTCCTCTACAAATCCAGGCAATTCCTTGTACAGAGAACACTGTTGAGAAGTAGAGGATAACTAGTTACTGGCTCTACTAGTAAATAATTAAAAATACATTCATGAACAATTTAGCATGGTTTTGCAGATACAGAAATGAGAACTACAATAATAAGCTGTTGAAAAGTACAACTACTGAGCGTTTTTTTCTTTTATTCTGAACTCCTTTCTGAGAGCTCACTGTAGGTCAAGAAAACCTGTGGATGCTAAATATCTGAATGACAAATCTACAGAGGAAAACAAAAATAAAAATAACACTGAGTTTTGAGATTAAGGGCAAAATATAGCATTTTCATGTACGATAAAATGAAGTAAGTGTACACAAAACTAAAGCCTCTACTCATATTGCAGAAGATTGTTACTGATTTCAGCAGCAGTGAGACCTGCAGTGATGTTTTTTCTACTCATTGGTGTCACATTACAGTCAGATAGAGAGAAGGGAGAGAAAAAAGGCAATTGAACAAGGCAAACAACAAGGACATTTTGTTTGTGGAAGACTTTTTTTTCTATTTTGTCAAAGCCTTTTACTGTCTTCAAAACAACACAAGGATAACAGAACCAATCACATCACTTCCCAATAAACTGTTTTAGACTGCATTTTACCCAACAGCTGAATTGTCCTAGTATGATACTAGATGGTATTGTGAGAAGCGCAGCTGGTAAATGGAAACAAGAAGTGGAAAGTATTTAATCATAATTCAGAGAAGTATAAAAGCAAATAGAATTTCTAACTTTATGTAGTTATCTAATGTTTTTTTACAGTTAACAACCACATTTTAATGAAGGTCATAATCACAGTATCTTTTTTTTCCCCACTCAAAATTTCAGGGGCAACTCCATCACACTGGATTTGGCCCTTGAAAGTCTTGCTGAACCTAACAGGAGTCTGGTGTGCATGTGGAAACTCACACCTGGTTTTCAAGAAACAGACCTGGCATTTTTACATTTAAAATGATACCACTTCTCTAATTTTTTTTCATGTTTTTAATCCTCAAAACATATTCAGATGTTTAATTTAGAAATATCAGTATGTCATCACTATTACTCTTTAGAACTACCAGTAAGTATTTTTGATCCCTCTCCAACACCCTCACCTCCAAAAAACTGCCCAAAACCCACTGCTCATCCATTCCCCCAGTCTAAATCCAAACACCTACAATGTGAAGATTTTGTTCCATTCTGGATTGAGGTTCCTGTAGACAGTATGTGTCAGCAGTCTGTCATTGTTCAATTCAACTACACAAAACGGGTCACTTTTACCTGTAAGAGAAAATTTGGAACAAATTTTATGAGCTAAGAAAACACATGACGAGCAAGGTTTAAATAAAAACAAGTTTGGGGGGTTGTTTCTCATTTTCTGAGCTTCACTGTAATGGTCTGCACTACATTCAAGATATTCATAACAGGCTACTCATCTCCATAATCTATTTACATTCTTTGCTAAAAGAACAATTCTTTAGTCTTAAAAAAAAAACAAAAAAAAAAAAAAGAGAAAAAATCACCATACCTACTCTTCTGATGAAAAACAGCATGTTCCTAAAATTTGCCAAGCACCCTTGTGAGACAGCTAAGAGAATTTTACTTCAATGGTACTGATTCTCCATTGACTTTAAGGAAAACATAACGAGAGTATTTTGATAAGAAGGAAATGTATTATTCTGTATTATTCGTAAAAACAGAGCACCTACAAAAATTATCCAAAGACTATTATGCTGTATTATGTTTCACGCTGTAAACAAGTCATCTCCCTAAAATCAAAGAATCTTAAAGACAGCCTCATATAAAAGCCTAACGTAAGATAAAGTGAGTAAGTACAACTAAACAATGAGATGGTATGGGCTGGAATGATGGGCTGTAGTCTCAGCACAGCAGAAAGTCAAACATGGTTGATATTTTATTGTCTGTTAAAACATAATCAAGTAGTTTGGGATATATTTAAAAAGAGGTCCCTCCAGCATGAAAGCCACCAAAGGAGAAAGTATGAAGTTGCTGCTTTGAAAATGCATGAAGCAGGATAATGGAAATGGGTATGGAGGTTTATTTTTTTTTCCTTTAAAGAAAAGGAATGGACAAAAAAAATGTGTGTGTATGTCCTTAAACATGAAATAGGCAGCTTACAGCAAAAGACTGCAGGTGAGCAGTGTGTAGATACTAAGGAAAGCGCAAAAAAACCGATCACAACTGCAACTTTAGGGGTAAACCATGAAACTGACACTAACATTTTCAAGGTTTGTTTTTGGAAAGGTGTCGTGGTTTAAGCCCAACTGGAAGTTAAGCTGCACCCCTGTTCTCCAACCCCTCTCTCAGGTGAGAGAAACAAAAGGCAGAAAGTATGGGTTGAGATAACAAATTACTGGAAGCACCAACGAGATAAGAAAGTAAACAGTAACTTTCCACACATGCACTTCTTCTCCCCAAGACAATGAAAAAAATAATGGCAGACAAATCCTACAGTCAGGGCCAGCACCAACCCACCACTCCACTCACCACACACTCCCCCAGAAAGGGAGAAAATGTGAAGAAGAGAAAAGGAGAAAATGAGAAGTGGTGCTGAACTTCTGCACTGCCCCCATTTTCCTTCACCAGAAGCCATGACCTATTCATCCTGGAAGTAAGACTCCCCGACTTCCACCTGCCAGCGATAATTTGAGTGGTACCAAATAACAACCTAGACAGGTCCACGTGGCTCCAGGCTCTGCCCTTGCACATGGCCAAACGAGGATAATATCTACTCCTTATTCTATACCATCTACATCATACCCAGATCCTACACCTTCCAAGTATATACAAAGACATATACACTAAAAAATATACGCAAGCATAGGTATCATTTCCACTGTCAATGGTCATCCCTCCAAGATGTCTGTTGAGTTCATTGGGTCCCTGACTGTGAGTTCTGTCTATCCTAGATGTCTTCCAGGGCAGGAGGGCTGCTGTGCTGTCTGGCAGTTGCAAGCTGCATCATGAGCTCATGACTGGTGTATCTGGAGCAGTCCGTACTCACCATCCATGGTAGTTATGGCACACAGTGGCAGGGTCATTCAGCAACCAACATTACATACACAGTTTGACATTACAGACTGTTCTCACTCAAAATTCAAATCCCCTTGAGGTATACATCATGTTTCCCCATCCATCTGCATTACCCACAAGGTGCACCCAAATGCTTGAGAAAAACAATCCCATGGGTGGGTTTGCCTTTGCTTGAGGCAGGACTAATCCAGACTGTATTCCCCAACACATTTCTCATGTGCACCACAGGGACTTGACTCCTTTCTACAGTATGCAGAGGTTTTGATTGGGCAGGGCCAGCTTGATTGGGAGAGCCTGAGGTGTTAACTAACAAGGTGGCCTTCACTAAATGTAGACCCCAATGTTTGAAGGTCCAACCACCCATTGCTTTCAATGTAGTTTTTAATAGTCCATTGTACTGTTCAATTTTCCCAGAGGCTGGTGTATGACAGGGAATACAATACCCACTCAATACTGTTTTGTATACTGTTTTGGACCAGGGGTCTATGAGGCTATTTTTGAAATTAGTCCTGTTGTACAACTCAATTTTCAATTCTTTCTGAGGTGCCATGTCACCACAGAACTTGCTTTTTGAGACCCAAGATGGTGTTCCAGGCAGTGGTGTGAGGCACAGGGTGCATCTCCAGACATCTGGTGGCTCTTTATACCACTGTCAACACATAGTGCTTACTCTGGCAGATTTGCAGGAGTGTGATGTAATCAGTCTGCCAGGCCTACCCATATTTGTATTTTGACCATCATCCACCATACCACAGGGGCTTTACTTGCTTGGCCTGCTTGGTTGCAGCAAATGTTCCACAGTTATGGATAACCTGTGACATGGTGTCCATCGTTAAGTCCACCCCTTGACCATGTGCCCATCTGTATGTTGCATCTCTTCCCTGATGGCCTGAGGCATCATGGGCCCACTGATTAGAAAAATTCACTCTCATGCTGCCAGTCCAGATCCACCAGTTAATTTAATCTTGGCAGCTCAATTCACTTGTCTGTTCTTGCAATGCTCTTTAGTAGCCTGACTCTTGAGTGCACGTGCATATACATGACAAAATTTCACAGCCAACTTCTCTACACAGGCAGTGATGTCCTGCTGCAATTCAGCAGCCCAGATGGGTTTACCTCTGCACTGCAATTGGTCTTTTTCCATGGGTCTAACCACCTCTATAGAGTGTTTGCTACCATCCATCAGTCAGTGTAGAGGTAGAGCACTGGCCACTTTTCTTGTTCAGCGACATCTGAAGTCAGTTGGATTGCTTTCAGCTCTGCATCTCGATCCACTTTGTCCCTCTATCTGCTGCGACTTGCCATGTAGTACTGCATATGGCAGCTTTCCATTTTCAATTTGTCCCTACAATACAGCAGGAACCATCAGAGAAGGAAATGTATTGCTTTTCATTTTCAGGTAGCTGATTATATGGTCTCATCTCCTCAGCACACCACCATCTCTTTCTCTTCTGTTGATGATGATAATCCAAGATTTTTGCCTTCAGGAGACTTTATGGTGACTTCCAAGATCGCTTGGTGATTTGGGTTTCCTGTTTGAACTCCGTCCGCGATCAGAGCAATCCACTTAGTCCATGCAGCATCAGTGGCATGATGTGTTGAAGGAACTTTCCCCTTGAACATCCCACCCAGCACTGGCAGCTGAGGTGCCAGGAAGAGCTGTTCCTTGGTGCCAATAATTTATGAAGCAGCTTGAACACCTTCATAAGCTGCCAAGACCTCTTTTTCAGTTAGGATGTAGGCCTCAGATTGTTTGTATCCCTGACTCCAGAACCCCAGGCATCATCCATGAGTGTCCATGGGTTGTTTTTGCCAGACTCCAGAGGAGCATTCTCCCTGGTTGCAGTGTAGAGCACATCTTTCCCATCTTGTGGCCCCAGGGCTACCGCACAACCAATCTCCTGTTAAATTTGTTCAAAAGGTTGTTGTTGTTCAGGACCCCCCTAGAAATCATTCTTCTTTTGTGTCACATGATAGGGAGTGTTTACAATCTGACTGTGTTCTGGAATATGCATCCTCCAAAAACCCACAGTGCCTAGGAAAGCCTGTGTTTCCTTCTTGGTGGTTGGTGAGGACATAGCTGGTACTTTATTGACCACAATGGAACCTGATAATTCCATCATGCCATTTTACTCCCACAAACTGAATTTCCTGGGCAGGTCCCTTGATGTCACTTTGCTTTATGACAAAACCAGCTTTCAGGAGGATTTGGCTTATTTTCTCCCATTTCACAAGAACTTTTTCTGCCATGCTGTCCCACACAATGACATCCTTAATGTCTTGCAAGTGATCTGAAACCTCACCCTTTTCCAGTGCAGTCTGGATCAGTCCAAGACAAAGAGTGGGCCTTGGTTTCCACCTCCTGAGGTAACATATGCCAAGGATACTGGACTAGTTTCAGTGCAGCGTTTTTTCCACTCTTTCTTGGTCAAGCTTACATTAGTTTCCAATATAGTCAGCTGATGGGATACCCTCATCACCCCAGAAATGGAGATAGATTCTGGCCCTACATATCTCGATGACATCAGGGTTCATCGTGTGCTGGTGTCAGCTAAATCTTGATACTCCTGTGGGACTGACATGCCCGGCCATTGGATCCACACACTCCAGTGGATGCTACTGTCCCTTTCCGCCACCTGGATGGAGGAAGGGTCCCTCTAATTATGCTCATAGTACTTGTTGCTCACTTGTTGTAAATTTGATCTGGAGGTCTCTTCAAGAGGACTGAAAATAACATCAGCTCTTCTGTCTGAGGACTTGCCCACTGGAAAATGGAGTGGCATTTCTTCCTTGAAGAACTTCCTGCAGTGGTTGTTCTTCCTCTGAATTCACATATCCATGCTGCCAGGGCAGTGGGGGGTTTTCCATTGCACTTCCTCTCTGTGGTCATGTAGGTAAAACCGCAGGTTACCTTCTGGTTTGTACCCTCTCTCTTGAGCAGGGGGCTGCTTGCTCCCAATAGCAGGGACTCTGGTCCACACTGATGTGGGGTGGGACATTTTTTCTCTAGTTTGCTAATTTTTTTTTATTCTGTCTTCAGTCTTGGACAGAGGAAGGAAAAGAAGGAAGAAAAAGATGATCTTCTGATTGCTGGAGCCAGGTAGTCACCTAAAGCACTGCTTGTTTTCCTTCTTTCATGGACATCAATGCCAATGAGTTGGGGTTCGATGATGATGAGCTCCATACCAGTTTCTGCCACATGGATTGTGTACACTGGACCTCATCTGGATCTACAGGGGACTGCTTGCTATTAGAATCCCTATGGATTACCTCCAGCACAGCTAATTCTCTCAGGTACTGGATACCTTTCTCCATGGTGTCCCACCTGCCTGGGTGCACTACTAGATGATCCTTGAGAGAGTATCTTTCTCTCACACTTGACAGGAGTCACCTCCAGAGGCTGAGAGTTTCTGTCCTCTTCCCAATCCCCTTGTCAATGCCCACATCCTGGGACGGGGATCCCAGCTGCGTGGTTTCCCTACCACCTAGTTTTATATCATGGGCTGTGATATCCCAACATCAGACCAGCCAGATCAGAAGGGGCTCACCCAACTGGTGGGGAAATCTCTTTGCGTATCTCACAGCTCAGCCAGGGATAGGGATCAGTGACTATCTCTGGCCCTGCCTCTTCCTCCTGTTGTGAGGGTCCTTCTTCCTCCTCATCCCTATGTGAACTGATATGGTCTTGGATTACTTCTTTTGTACAGGGGCAACTGCTACCAGCGCAGGTTGCTCCTCTGGTTCAGTTGCAGTTTGAGTGGCCATGGTGCCTGTTGGCCTGCTTTCCTCCTCTTCCCCCTGAGGGTGCTGTGTAGTGAAGAGCAGTTTCTGAAAAATAGTAGCTAGGGCCAAAGACGTGAAAAATTTGCTCCTCTCTGGAGCTGTCATAGCATTTTCCTTGCCACTTTAATAAGACCCTGTAGTTAAGGGGTGACTTCCCAACTATTGGAGCAGAGAATTTCCTGCTGGAAATTGCCCATTTTTTCTCACATTCCATGCCACTCATGACTATGCATCCTCGGGGCAGATCTCTGAATGACCATAGAAATCTCTTTTGTAACTCTAAACATGGTGTAGACCACACTGCGGAGACCTAGCAGAATTAGCAACATGATGATACTTTCCTTAACATCCAAAGGGAAGTCAAAATTCTCAGAAGCTGTTGTAACACGGCTGAGGGAACAGGGTGAAAGTCTCGGGAAAATCACACTCCCCTGTTCCCCCTACAGGCCTAGGCCTAGTACAATTATTAATAAATTCCCAAAGGTAGCACCCTGAGACCAGGGCAGGAGAAAACACTGAATACACATCCCAAATGACCCTCATTGCCCTTGATATTATCATGCCATAAACTGCCATCACACAGTACATCAACAAAGAAATCCTGGTCCCTCTTCCTCCTGTGAAAAAGAGCACTGTAATGGGCACATAGTGCACATGCAGGAGTATATACAGGGTTAGGTACCACACACAAATGAACAGACAAGCAATATTGGAAGCATGAGCCTCCATACTTCATACAAAATACTTAGATAAAAGTTGTTTCCAATCAATTCTGTACAGATCTATTGTAATCTCAACCCTTCGGGCCCCACATTGGGTGCCAATTAAAGGTTGTCGTGGTTTAAGACCACTTGGAAATTAAGCCCCAGGCAACTGCTTCCCTCTCCCCCAACCCATCCCTCAGATGAGAGAAACAAAAGGCAGAAATTATGGGTTGAGATAACAACTTACTGGAAACACCAATGATATAACAAAGAAAGAGTAACAGTGTATAAGAGAGGGTGATTACATGCAAAATGCTCACTGAGTCTGACTCAGCACCTCCGCAGATGGTGCCACCCCACCTCTCCCTCCACCATGTTTTTTCCCACAAGCCTGAGACAATGAAAAACAATGGCACACAAACTTTCCACACCTGCACTTTTTCTCCCCAAGACCAAGACAATGAAAAAACCCACACTGGCAGACAAATCCTACAGTTGGGGCCAGCACCAACCCACCACTCCACTCACCACACAATCCCCCAGAAAGGGAGAAGATGGCTGCCGAACCTCTGCACTGCCCCCATTTTCCTTCACCAGAAGCCATGACCTCTTCATTTCCTAAGTGAGACTCCCCAACTTCCACCCGCCAGTGATAATTTGAGTGGTACCGAATAACAACCTAGACAGGCCCACATGGCTCCAGGCTCTGCCCTCACACATCCTTGGCCTAAACTAGGACAAAAGGATAAGAAGAAAAGTAGACACCTGAATCGGATGCTTAAGAACAGCTTCGCTGTCTGAAAAAGGAGCTCTCCAAAGTGGCAGGAAGCAAAGGGTGATGAGATCAGTATCTTCAGGGTTTCGGGGCAATCCTGAAATTTCCTAGAAGGTTAAGAAGGGGTAGCGAGGTAGACCTAAGGAACAGCTATGATGGAAAGAACACTAACGAAAACATGAGGGGCATGGTGGGAAGACCTCTTTCAATAAAAAGGCAATAAAAGGAAGAAATCACATTGTGGACTAAATTATTTAACTCATATTTCAAATTATGACAGTAATGACAAGTGCTAAATGCTTTCCAAAACAGAGACATGCTATCCTGCTTTTATATTTTTATTTTCTCCAGTAACTGAAGGGAGTAACCTTTGCCTTTGGCAGAGTACAAGTGTACACATTATTTTCATGTAAGTAGAAAGCTGAACAACAAATTGCTGCTTCCTGGACCCAGGGGAACTCTGTCTGATGTAAATGGACAATTGAGTTGCATAGTACCTCATGGCTTGCTCTTCTCTCCAGACTTTCTTTGGGCAGTAAACTGTGCAAAATATATTGAATGTTGAAACTGGCCTTCCACAATTAAATCTAGCATACTATGCAATTGTATTTCACAATGTCTTCAATAACTGTGTATTATTTTTTCATGCATTATTAGAAACCATAAATTGAGTAGCTACAGTAGCTACATTAGTGGGGCTACATTAATGATATTAGGGAAGCACATAATTTGTTTCATATCTTATACAAATGACAACAAAATCAATACTTAGACAAAGCTGCCCAGGGACCACATCTCCCAAACTGCAGTATTGATTTTGGCTACATCAAGGGTTGATGTGCATATTATTAACTTTAATGATAAAGAATAATTGTTTTAAACATATCGTGAATTACAGTTAATTAATGTTTACCTTGTCTAGAAAACCATATAATGCTGAATGTTTCCCATTGAAAAATTATTCAATTCATTAGTCAGCAGAAATGAATGTACCACACATCTCAACGTTCTTCTACTTCACAAGGCTAAATGGTGGTAGGAAACCTAAACTATTTATATTATTTGAGTTCTTTAGCTTTCAGTATTTGAAAAAGAAACACCCAGAAGATAGTTAAAGCAATGAGGCAGCACTGACACACCAGGTGGACTACTACATCTCATTTTTTAAGTATTATCAATCATATTTGCATATGGTGGTACAATGTGAGTTGAGCTTATGAAACATATACAGACACCATATTACATTGCAGCATATGCAGGCCATCTCTTAAAACAGAGAAGGTATTTACTACATTTATTTATTTTCTGTGCTTCTTGGCATGCACTTTTTCAATGACTCTTCTCATAGATTTACATAGGTATCAGTCAATAATATGTAACATTAATTACAGAGCTCCTCAACCAAAACAAAGACAAATGGTTTTCAGAAATGAAAAAATCCCTCACTAAGTCAGCATTTCTTACCTCCCTTCCCCTATCATTTGAAAATACTACCAGAACAAACTTGAATAGAGGCAATATCATGAAATGGTTCAAGGGAAGGTTCAAATAATATGCCTGACAAAGTTTCCCAGCTTTGAACATCTCTGCTAAGGAATATTGGTTTTATCATATAAGGAGGTTATGAAGTTTCCATATGCACCTTCACCATTACCTATGGGCACTTATTCCATATGCTAAAACACTCATAACCAAGGTGGGCATCTGAAAGGTGCCACTCATAGCTGACATGCTCAACATAAGGTACGTGCAAACATTATTACGACACTAACCTAAATAAGTGAACATGATGCAGAAAGACAAAGAGCAAAGCACGAAGACTTGAAACTCATTATCTATCTATCATCTTTCAAGTTTTCACTATTAGAAAGAGTAACTGCAATCTTAACTTTGACAGCCTTGGCAACCTGCTGCATTGCAAGAGTGTTCAAAATAACGGGATCATTCCCAATGAAAGCCTTAAGAGCACTAAAATAGTAAAAAATGTCCTTAGGTCTCCTTGGTCTCTAGGAGGACCCAAAAGATTCAACACCACTATATTATTCAAAGCCAGTACCTTAAGCACAACACACTCTAACAAAGGCAGCCTCAGACAACTTTTGTCAGTTAACGTGATTAGCTATTTCAAACAAGAGATACAGAAATGGTTTTCCTCATTTTTATATAAAAGAACCACACATCTTCAGAAGAGTATGTGCTCTCCATCTAGCCTTTCTAAAAGTATATGATTAGGCAGCAACTTGTGCTGCCTATGCTCAGTTATATCAGTTATATTATATTGTCATGACAACAATGCCTTCCACTATAGACAAAACCACAACTGTTGTATATAACCGTGTATAACCTGTCATATGTCAAGAAATTCTACCAAACCCTCTGTGTCTCCTGAGGATCTTCCAATGAGCAGTCCCTGCTCTGCGCTTTTTGTAGGCCTCCAGCTACCATTCCAGTGACTTTAGAGACATTTAGCTATTGATCAGGCAGACATCCTCAACAAACTTCTGAATACATGTGGTACTTAGCACTTCTAAGAATTCAGTCAGTGCTGTACAAGAGGAAGATGACCACCACCTGCCTAAGGCACACAATAAAAGCATGCTCCCAGCAGCATCAACACCAACACTGAAAATTTTAAGTATCCCATGAGCACAGTGGGGCTAACTGCTATCACACCTTACCACTGATTGCAGGAATTCACAATAAAAATAGATAGTAATGAAACAAAGTACACCTTCCAACTTACTGAAATCAAACCTGCAGAAAACCTCAATACAAAGTTAAACAAATCTCATTTACCCATTCTGTTGCTGTAATGTCTCATGCTTTTTGGTCTCTACTTGTACAGTCCTAAGGGCTTCTGAAATTATAGAAATACACTGCTAATTTTCATAATATGCACAACTGAAAGGTAAAGCAACTTCTCTTTTGACAGATCTCCCTCACCCCTTTTCCCCCTTTACCGATTACAGAACTAGACTATCGGAGAATGAACTCTAGGAGTTCTACTTTGTAATGTGTGCCACCACCGAAAAAAAACCCTAAAGAACTACTTATCTTTTGAACCTTTGAATTCTATCTTTATTTTTATCTTTGAAGCTTTTGAATTTTAGGCCACATGTTGCATCTAGTTTGACAGATATCCTTGTTCGTGCTATGCTATGTCTTTAGACATTGAAAGACCAGGGCACAAATTGAGGTTACGTTACTTAGATCTAAGAAAAGTATTTTACTTCAGTCACCACTGTGTCCCTCACATTGCACATCATGCATACATTGATTTAACATAGTCTTTTACTTGTCATCTTATTTCTCAGAACTATCACATGTCCCTGGATGAACTGTACAGCCATAACCTGAAATCAGCCCCAAAAAGAGCCCCTCCAAAAAGAGGTAGCAACCAGGAGCTAGAGATGTGTTATTTGTTGTTTTCTTCAAAACTCAAAGTCCCCTAGAGCCCAGGAAGTCCTTCACAAACAAATCAAAGTCATTTGGCCGCTCAGATTCATTATCTGTTTTGGTTGGTCACCTAAACCTTTTTCTCCTGCAGGAAAATATAAAATGCACTTTTTCATGATGGAAAAGAGACTTATATAGTGATTGATAGAAGCAACGTTTAACTGCTTCTCAAAGTAGTTAGAAAATCAAAACAACAAAGCCTTAATCTCCACACAATTTTAGCTTCTGGATTTTCTTCTCAAGTACCCACAGCACCACATTGCCTGTGTTTTTTAGTGGAAAAGTTTGGGAAACGCCCTTTCCATCAGTTCAAACATCACAGGACTTTCATCTGGCTCTCTATGCTGGAACTCACAAGCAAGCACCAAACCTATCGGGTGACTTGTGAACCCTTGTATAATGACGGTCATGGGCTGGTGGACTGGTCTCACACCCACCACTGCAGCCTATCTTCCAGGCTGGAAGTGAGTTGAACTGTCCAATCTAGGGGGCAGCTAGAACAACAAACCATTGGATGTCATCTCAAATTCAGCTACAAAAGTACTAGTTTTTCACAAGAGATGGTAAAGACATGTGACCAATTCAGATGCAAGGATCTTTTATCTGTCTAATTATGAACTTTATCTGAGTGTTAGAGCTGTCAAACTACAATATGATATAATTTATAATTCTGGGCAATTTATATAGACCTGTCCTTCAGTGGTCCCCAAGGTACAAATCGTCCAATGTAAATTTTTGATTCTGGGCAAACTGTTTTCCAGCAAAAATTAATTTTGGGACATAGCAGTTCTTTCAAACAGAGACTTAATTAAATATAACTGCACTTTCTCACTCACTTCCTAGCTCCAATTGTACACAAAGCAGACTTTTCTTTGATGAAAAGCTGTCAAATCTTACATTTGCCCATCTTGTTTGCCATGTTTTATAGAAATTCAACTGTGATTTTTTTTATTATAATACTCTATTAAATACATGCATTTGTCTCCAGAAAACTGCATGTCATCTGCATATTATCTAGTTAATATTGTAAACCAGAAGACTTTAGTAAAACGAAATATTGAAACATCTATATCTTATGCAGTAGAATAATTCTTTGTTTTAGAAAGGAAGAAAACACTTGTGTACAGTAATAAACAACATGCTTTTCTATTGTCAGTCACTGAAATTGCACTGAATCCTGTAGGAATGAAAATGAAAAATCATAAAGACCGTCAGGCACCGTAGAAAGGCTTACTCTCTTAATTAAGGCTGCCTTGGGCTCTTCCTAGGAATCACCATTAATGTAATTTCTCTTCAGAGTATATGCAAGCAAGAGAGCACATGGCACATCTACCTGTCCTCCGTAAAACTTATTGTACTTCTTAAGTATTAACTCACAAGGGATAGCAGATAGCATTGGGTTAGATACTCCTAAGTCCTGCAGAGGTACTTCTACCATAGCTATGGAAAACATGTAATGCTTCAATAAAACTCCAGAGAAACAAATAATTTCATAATTTTGCCATTTCACAGTCCATAAAGTTACAAAAACTGATAAAAAGTAAATGTCAGCATTAGCTACACCATGAACCAATTTTAACCAGATCACTAGCCTTCTTCTAAACGAAATATTATATGAATTTTTGCATTATTGATATTACATTACCAAACTGAACTAAAAATGCTTTGGACAGTTTAAAAACTTAGCAAGGAAGTTCAATTCCATTTCTCCATTTAAAAGTCAAGTTCTCAAACCATAACTTCACGAAGTTCAACCAACTTTAACATAGCTATGAAAGCCAAAATATTGTTTGAATATTTCATAGGCTATTATGATTCTCCCCTACCTCTGGCCATGCCTATCCATTACGGATCTAAGTCCCCACAGCAAAAAAGGCCTTTATTTTTTTAGAAGACAAGGCAGCCAGTTCATGACTCTGGGGGGCAGTGCCACTCATGCAGACACTAATGTCACTAATGTTGTTCCAAGCTCCCTGCCAGCCAGCTGCCTGCAGCAGAACAGTCAGTCTGACCTTTGGCCAGGAGGAGGAATGGCTCAATAGCATGAGAAGCTGCCTTATCTAATGGATTAAGTACAGAACCCAAGCGAAATGCCACCTTTGACAAGGACTTGCTCTGTTGGCCTTAGCTGAGTCAGTTAACCTTTCTTAGTTTTCCATCTTTAAAATGAGAATTATAATTCCACTCTATCTGTGCTGATGCAAACATATTGCAACAGACTGATACCACGAATGCTTGAGGTATCTTATGAGGCAAGTCAGTGTAAAGCCATAATCAAGTTAAACTCATCTCCACAGAATATTTCCAGAAAAAACAAAAATTAATCACAAGTCATCCTTTCACTGTATGTATAATTATAAATGCTGTGTTTAACAAAAAATATCTTTTAATAAAATAACTTTCAAAAACATCTTTTAAATCCGGATTTTTCCATTATTGTGCTAGAACTGGTACTTAAAATCCAGTAGCTTTGCTGTACATGATATCGGACCAAAGTCTTCAGGTGATTTATATGGTAAGACTTGATGAAGTATTTTATCTAGGATACTGCACATCTACTAGATTTTTGTAGTTTGTGGAGATAGTTCAAGTGCATATTGAAATCTGTTTGCACTAATTGACAGAGCAAATTACTTTTGCAGCCGTATTTCCAAAGGGCCTCTGAATTTATTCCTTCAATTTTACACGCATGGGCTTCCATACCTTTATGAATTTAAAGTTTGTGTTCATCACTCTGACATTTCTTAGCATTTTAAGAACCATTTCAGAGACCATTTTTGCACATGTGATGTTAGGACAGTTTAGCAGGACAGATTTTAGAAAAGACATTTACATTCAGCACAATTAGCCATCTTGGTATCTTCATCCTACTTTCAAGTACTGTAATCAAAATCTTAACGTGGAATTTTCTTAGAAGAGAGGCTGAATTCCAGACATACAACTGAAAAAGAAAAAAAAAAGGAAGAAAACAAAACTCTGACTCATTTTCCATGCTTAGTTTCTCTTCTTAAGAGGAGAAAAAGCCTGAAAAGCTTTTGAAAACAAACCTAACCATCACTGAGCTCTTTAGTAAAATCTCTCTGATATATAAGGTTCTGAAATCCCACTATGCAGAAAAAACACAATTGATTAATAATGAGGACAGAAATACAAATAAATTTACTTCTAATGAAGACTGAAGACACAGTAATCAAAGTGTTAAAAATTCATTTCATGCACATTTCATTTGCCTCTTAGCTGATATTTATCACATAATTCTGTGAGAAAGTGGAGGCCTAAGATGCTCCAGATAAATGTCTCAATTAATTGTACAGAGGTAGCCCTCTTTGAGCTGAACCAGAGCTGTGAGCTCTTTATTAAAAGCACTATTCTGTAGCCTGTAACCTTGTTCCTTGACTCCTCTCTAGTTTCCAATTTAAACAAGTCCCCATGCGGCCCACTCTAAAGGGCTTTGTCTCCCTGTCATTGTTATGAGAGCCAAGGCATCCTGGAAGTGTGAAATCAGACCTCATGAGCTGAACGGTTCCCCAGGGAACACAAGACCTCGCAGAAGGTCAAAGTCATGGGCTGGACCATCTGAAAGCGTCTGATCGCTGGTCTGTGACACAGCAAGAAGGGTGGGGGCAGGGGGAGAAGGGAGCCAGGGGGCTAGAATTGAACACATCTTAATTAAAGCCCAAAGACTACAAAACAAGCTATTTTCTAGTCAGGCCATGTTATGGAGCTTGAGTTTTGCTCTGCTAATGAATCTGAGCTGCTATTATTCCTTAAAAACATAGCACTTCTGCTGAAATCGATCATACCTGTGGCACATCTTTTCCCACCCTGCTTACTTTTTATCAATGATAAGGCAGAGATTTTGAATTTTATTTCATGACACAAGGCAAAGGAGCAATGCACCTGCCCCAGTAAAGGAGAACCAGGCACTGCCTTGCAAAGCCAGCAGCCTTCCACTACAACCCACGCATACCTGACTACACTGCAGAAGGAATGTAAGTATCTATTGTCTAAACCTAAACTATGTCACCCTGAAAGGCTTATTGCTTTACTACCCATAATTCATATGGGTTATGTGAAAGCCATATGTATAAATGTCAGAAGCCAACAGACACGATGAGTCCATTATACTTTAGGTTTTACTGAACCATCAGAAAATCTCTTCATATCAAAGGATGTTACTGTAGGTACAGCACCTATCCTGCCAGGGCTCCACAAGCAGCCAAATCCTTGAGAAAGTCGGACAGAGATACCACAAGCAAGCAAAGATGTAGGGAAACAGGAAAATAACTCCTTGTAGCTCAGGATTTAGGGAGAAAACAGCCGTGCACTGAATAGCTAAAACACAATGGAAGATTCAGTTGAAACTTTCTTCTGAGACAGAGAATGAAAAAGTAAATTTCACTCCCAATATCTTTCCATTCATGAGATTACAGTTCAAAAAAATTATACTAAAAAATAATTAATTTCCAGAAAGGTGTATTTGCTGTGACCACAATTTCCAACAGAACATAATTTTGCATTGGTGGAATCCCTAAAGTTGTGTATTGACCATGGAATGACACTGTTTTTCTACGGGAAACAACCTCAGCAGAGACCCAATAATTTTCCCACAAGGTCTGGTCTCAAAAGAGACCCTATTTTTCAGCTCTCCCAAAAACCACGGTGAACTTTCAAGCAGCGGTGCAGAGTCTCTCAACCCTTCAGTGCTTCTTCCTCTCCTAGACCTCTTGCCAAGTGGGTTGAGCGAGAAGTTTGACTGTTCTTTTCTAGGGTATTTTTAATATCCAGTTGTGGCATGTTCCAGCAGCACCACATTTCAAAACTGGTAACGTCTACTTACTCCCTGGCCTACAACTTAACTGAAATTTCAGCTCATCTTGGCACTTTATTCATTGCATGTACATGTGAGGGGGGTTGTAGGCTGCAACCCGAACCACCACCCTTAATCACTCTCTTTTTAAAAAAAGTCTGTACTAACCTCAAGGATTTGAAGTGCACTGTCCAACATTAGACTATTGAAACTGGAGAAAAATAACTGCTCTTGGCTATCAACAGTTTATTAGGGGCTTAACTAAAGTGACCTACTATAGCAGCATTCTGCTGAGTGAGGCTATGAGCTTTCTGAAGAAAGGAGTAGAATTGAGGGTTTCATTAAAAAGTAATTTTTGCTTTTTACTCATTCATTCAACAGGAGTCTCAATTGCTCTTTATTCACACAGAGTTAGTACAGTATTACAATGCTGCTCAATGTATGGTACAAAGGAAAAATTTCACATTTTGAAAGGAAAAAAAAATCCTTGCAATGGTAGTAAGATTGATGACTACTTAAAAGATTACAGAAATCTTTTTCCCTCTGTGCTTATGTTTAATGATGGAATATTAAGGATTTAAAAAATCTACTAAGCTCAAACTAATAAATTTTGATTTATAACTTCACATGAAAAGGTTCCTGGAAGTGAAATGGGATATGTTCAGCAGACAGGAAACAGAGCAAAACACACAGATACTATACAGTTGTTCTAGCTACTTTTCAGACTCGGGGGCAAAAGATTACAATACAATAAGATGAGGAAACTAGTCCTTAGCTTTTACTCACAGAAGCAATCCTTAGCGCTGCAAGTAACACCACTGATGACAGCACTTTCCATACTAATTATTTAGTTGAATAAAGGTGGGTCAAGGTTTTACACAATTTTTGCAAACATGGTTTATTGACAATCAACAGATACCTACTTTATTTCTCACTATTACTACAGAAAGTTTAATTTTAAATGAATGACCTGTACATAACTACAAGTTACTAAAAATAGCTAAACTACTACAGCAGATAATAAAACCACTTCATCCTGTTTTCAAAACACCTAGTTACTTTTGTCCAGAATATATAATATTTCTGTTGCACCTGGAATGTGCAGCCATCTTACAAAATACATCTGCTATACAAACGCTTTTTCTTACTAACAAACAGAATATGCAGGACAGAGAAGATATTAAGTGTTCTTCCTCATCTTCCTGTCTGTCATCCTAAATATAATGTCTGAAAATTTTTGGTAGCTCTGTACATCTTTAATTGAATCAAATATATTTCCAAAAAAATTGTTCAACCAGCACAAATAACATGTTGATTTGGAAAAGTCAAAGACTGAACGAGGTCAGGGACTGAATTATCCCATTTACCCCTGAATAACTTAATCTCTCTCTCTGTTCAGACAACATTGGATTATAAGGTCAAACCAGATGGAGGGATCTTTAGAAGCATTTCTACAACCTCACCAAAAATAGAATCTGTTATTCTGTGTGCCACAAACTGGATGATCAGTTTCAGCAATAAAATGTTTGCACTATTACCTTGTCTGAAATACTGGTAGTCATGTTAATTATAAAAAAATATTAAAAATAGGATAAGTTGCTCCATGTCTATATCTGCTCCTGTTACAGAACATTTATTCTAGTTTCCTTTTATTTTCTTCTCATTTTAGAAAGTTTTTTAATTATTATTTTAAAGCAGAGAAGGCTATTTTCTGACACAGATGCTGCTCATTTTGCTCCATTCAACTTGGGCGATATGAAGGTGATTGTACTTAGAGGAGATAACTTGGACATTTCTGGAGAAATATGGCCACTATGGATGACATACTTTTTCATTATTTTGCAAAGCAAGATGTTAAATTAACCATTCAACTTATAACATAAAATAGAAAAAAGAAGTCTTATTTCCCTTATCTTAAAAAGATAAGCAGTAGCTACAGCAAACTGCATTCAGTTGAAATGTCTGAAACCAGCAACAACCTTGCTAAATATCTGACATATATTAAGTGGCTCTTTTGGCAACAACTTTAAAGTAGTATCTAAGTCTGGAACCTTTTATTTGCCTTGTCCCTTGGAATTCAGCTTTAATGTTGATAAATTTGTATAGTTTCAGCTACTAAAAAAAATAAATTTCTTCTACATAATTTTTATAGGATGTCTGACAGAGAAAAATGTATATTTCACCTTTATGAGAAATAACCTACATAGGGCTCTACATTAGAGTGACTTGCTGCCTTGCTTACAAAAGTTTTGTTTGTCTGTCTTTAGATTTTTTCATTAACGAGCAGAAGGTGAAAGTGCACAAACAGAATATAACCTTTAGATGAACTTTCGTTTTAAGCATTTTTTTCTCAGTTCTAAAAACACCAAATCTCACTACGGTATTTAGTGTCACAGTAACTAAATGAATTCTTGCCTGTGACATCAGCTGCCATCAATGCTTCTGCCCTGATGACCTTCACCTGAAGAAATCCCACATCACTGATGTTATGGAACATCATCATTGGACTCTAAAAAATAATGAAAAGAAAAATAATTCTGGATTGCAAAAGAGACAAACTAAAAGCAATATTAAGTCTCCTCCCTAGCCCAGATGTAAGTTACTGTAATTGTCTACATATTCAGACTTTTAAGTATTATTCGCTGAAGAATGTACAGTTGTTTGCATTTCTTCCTATATTTTGCAGCTTTAACTTATCAATGAAAATTACAAAGGAAAAGTTAGAGTATAAGTGATTAAATGTTTAGTGAATCAATCCCCTAATACTATGGGAATAACTGTACTTCAAAATTTGAAATTGTAGCAGTGTATTGACAAAATTAACACAAAAGATGAAACAACTCCTCTCCTTGAATTATTTTGCAAGATCTGTGTTCACATTTTCCCTTTGATGGCTCCAATATTGTCTTGAGCAGTGACCTAGGGCCAATATAGATTTTTGTAGCTGACTATCATATGCAAGTTTTCATATAGTATATATGCCTATATAAGCTTGCGAATAACATCAGCAAAAGCAATGAAAAGAGCATAACAAAAACTTAGTAACGTTCACAACAATCACATGCAGAAAGGACAAAAAAAGAATTAAAATACATTGCAAATTCCATGGCAGAAAGCTCCTACCATAAATCATTATATTTTTTAGCATAAATTTCTTCAATATCTACATGTATTAAAAAGAGGAAGAAAAGAAGAGTACACTACACTAACACTTGCATTTATTCATCCAACACAGATTTATTAAAAAACATGTTCCATTGCTGCTTTTTTTCCAAGTGACTAAAACTAACAAACTGGGAATATTGCAGTAATTAGGTGTGACATGCTATAATCTCAAACTCTAACTTTTAATATTATTTAAAATTTGCAGAGTTTTAAATGCTAGAACACTGAATGCAACTCTGAATCTGGAATCAATTCATGACTAACCTGGCTTTATTGTTCAGTTCTTAGATAACCTAGAGGAGGAACTCCAGAAGAATAAACTAAAATTAGATTTGCAAACCCATATATGTGGTCTCATTTGTGGTTGGTTTTGCAAATTTTGTTCATAAATACTAGCCCATACCTTTATTTTGAAATATTTAAAAATCTGGACTAATGTATTTAATGCCTGCAGTGATTTTTAAAATTTTAACATGGTGAAACTTTTTCCACTGCCTATGACAACGCCCAGATTTCTACAAAAAGCAAGCATCAGGGAAAACATCAAATCAACAATTCCTTAATTTATTACAAAGGCAAAATTTACTGTTACAGAAAATGAGAATAAATTACATCACTGAATCTAACAACCACAGATGCTGCTTAAATGAAATATTAAATGTCAGCTTGCAAAAAAACCAGTATGTTTTTGCACAGAAAATCTATCCATTAAGATGTTAGACATATAATATGCATCCCTGTCTTTCTATTAATAAGATAATTCTAACAATTAAATCACACTGATATTAATTTCAGAAACCCCAGCTGACCATTTACTGTTTACAGTGAAGATTTGACCTTGCTACACTGAACTAAAAATCCAATTGTGTAGTAGCCCATATGTTATATATATGCATCATGTTTTAATGGGATAACAGTAAATAAATTTTTAGCAATTTTAATAAGATAATCATCATAAATATGATTTCAAAATACTGATGGTCAGCTTTAATCAGCACACACTCAACCCCTTGTTTATGTGCTTACAAGCTGAGAGTAGCAGAGACGGTGTTACAGATAGCACTGGTATAATTCAAGAGCATCTTGGCACCCCTCATTTATTACAATGATGATCAAGGTTTCGAAGCTTCTTATCAGAACTGGTACCACAACAGAGATAATTCATGGTAACAGAGCTAATGTGTGATGAAAATGACAAGATTTACAAAAATGTTTCCACATTCTACCCACGTTTCCCAATGACCAAAACACCAAGCTGTAGAAATAAAAAAAGAAGCAAAAACAGAACAAAAAGCAAGACAAGCAAAGGCACCCACTTCCTCTGATGCCATACAGTCCCCTTTTTTCAGAATTTCATCCTGGTTAGCTCACTCTTCAAAAGGATGCCAGTACTGTATTTCACTTTGACATCTTTGTAAGAATCCCACAGAATTTTTGAACTTTTATTTCCAGAAAGTAGCTGGCTTAGATTCTTTTAGTGCACATACTGACTGGGGAGACTGATGAAAATTAACATCATGCCACAACAGAGGCTCTGGGAGAGGCAAATTACTTTAACACATTACTTTAAATACATAACTTTAGTAATGATTTATCAGATGATATCCTGCCTTCTTATTTATGATTATTGTTGAAGGTATCAAAAACCTGCATAGTTTCTGAAGCCTAGAATTTCCATAGCAGAGGAATCTGTGATTTGCTGGGAATCTTTTCAGCCCTCAATAGATGGGAGAAGATTGAAATGCTCTGGAGATGAGTCTTCTTTATTTTTTTAATGAAAGGCTGTATAATATATTTTCTGTATGGCTGCAGCAGCTGTCAGGAAGAGCATCTCAGTTCAGCTCTATTATGGGAGAAGCAATACCCCATCCTATGGCATTGAGATACACTGAGGGGCTAGTACTGATTGACAGCTTGTCACCATGACGTCTTATTCCATCTCTGTTATGGAGAAAATTAATGTCACACCACCAGCCTTATGACTCGCTGTCATCTTAGAACTGCTCACCTTTTATCAATGCTCTAAATAACATTTCAAGCCCATCGTCTCACAGTGGACAATCTGGTCAAGGGACATTAAATCGGATGACTGTGAAATGTCATAATAAAAATGGAATGCTAACAACTTCTCTAAACTAGCTCCTCTGGTTTTTAAACTGTGACAAGGGGGACCATGAGTTCAGCACACCAGTTCTGAAAAGGTCATACAATCTCTCTCGGTCTGTACCCATTAATGTGCCCCCCTCCTCACCCCAAAAGGAATTAATCTTTTCAGACAATTGTGGTAAAATAATGGTTCAAACAGTAATGCCTGTTTAATTTGTAAGGCTCTGATGTTCAGCTACAAATGGTTAAGTGACAGTAATAGAGTCATTTTCTAAGGCTATTTGATCTGATGGCAAGGTCAGCTCATTAACTGTTTTTGGCTGTAGAAAGGGTGCAAAATGCATTTCTCAAATCAAAACTAGATTTTTTTAAGAGAACAGAAAATAAACCCAAAAATACAGCCACTCAACAGGGAACTCTACATCTTGCTAATTGCATATGTTGTCTTTGTGTTAGGTCTGAAGAGGAGATATGAATACCAAAGTCAAATTGAACATCAGTGAAAATAAACTACTTTAATTTAATCCCGGTAATTTCTTTCTTCTGCTGGTAATTTTAATAAAACCAGTAGAATTTATCAAAAAGGTATGTAAATGCCACAATATTCAGAAACACATAATGAGAAATTCATACCTCTGCAATATGAATATCTTCCCAAAATTTAAATGTTTTCAAATGCATACAGCAATGTAAATATATGAACAGATACATATCCTTGTATATGCAAGAAACAGGAATAAACCAGATTAATCTTATGCCACATAATTATGCTTTACACTGAGGACAAAAAAACTGAGGATTTAGGAAAAATGATTAATAGTACAGTTGTAACATGTTTCTATACTGCTCCTGAAATAATCAAAACCATCAGTATCGCTTGTCTGCCATATCATCACACAGAATATGCCACAGAAATATGTTATTGTTGCTGTTGGTAGCAAGAACTATGGCACCTCAAAAACATATCCATCAAAAAATTATTCCATTTATAGACATCTATTTTGACAACCACAGACTGTCTTGGTAGGTTCCAAAATGTGCAATAACTCTTTTAATTGTAATTATTTTTCAGAGATGGTGGACAATACCTTAGCCTTCAGTTCATTTTGTAATATTATATTTAGCCTCACTAAGTCACCTCTATTAAATTGTGTTTATGATAACACTATTGGTGTATGAGTTGTACAAGCATTAGCAGACAGCTGATTCAGTGGAGATAGACAGAATAAATTTGCTGAAGCACACATCCAGCTAATCTGTTTGAAGAATATTGTACAGCATTAGTACTAGGACTTCATGTTATCTGCACAGCCTGATAAGGTACATCTTTATTAAATTCAGTTATTGAAAGGATGTCCGTCATGAAATAGGAATATTTTAAAATCTTAAAAATAAATTAAGCAGCCTCTTTGATAGTCAGAGCTTGGTTTAATGGCTGAGTGTCTAGAGAAGCCCTTCTAAACACCTGGCAGCATTGTACAATAAAAGCTTTGTAATTGCAAGTGGAAATAGCATTTCTTTCTTTCTTTCTTCGTGTGCAGTGAGACAGTTACTTTTAGTGATTTAGGTATCAGCAAATGCTGGAGTAAGAGCTCCCCTCTCTGTTGCTTTGATAAAACTACAAAGATTCTGTGTAATGTGAGGACACTGGGAAATTAAAATTATCTGCTTCAGAATATTTTAAAATGGAAACACTTTATTTTGATGTGCTTCAGCCTCTAATATAAAGACAAAAATTAAGTTTTCTTGCCCTTTAACAGATGATCCAGAAAAAGCTGAAAACCATTAGCACCTCAAACTGTTTGGCATAAACAGTCACCAGAAACTGTACAGCTGCTGCATGATCCCTTAGTTACTTCGTGCTTGGTAAAATTCATCTGCAAGGCAGTAAAATTACCTTCCTTATGTGACACCTTATCAAACAGTTGAATCATCATGTAAAAAATACTTGATTGTATGAAGACCATATGTAGCCTTCTTGATGTTACCTGTACCAGCTGTAACTATTTGTATATTAATAACTAGTTTAAATGATTGCCATTGGCTAGGTGTGATTAGAATAGAAGAGATATATTTAGATTTTCCCCTTATGATAGTTATTTTTTATATAGGCCAATATTTTTCTAACAAAGGGCAAAAGAGAACTTCATACATATCTCTTCAGTATCTCCTCTCGCTCCTTCTGGTCCTCCAGGGAGTTGATGGAGAGGTCAGAGATAGTGACTGCAGCTGAGGCTGTGAGAGTGACCAGCAACACCAGGTATCCCTCTCCCTCCTCCAGTGGCACCTCCAGCTTGTGGGTTTGTTCTTTACTCAGGGTTGACAGGTCAACCTGGCACCTAGAAACACACATTCTCCATCAGCATGTGGTTTTTCTCACATCGAACAAAAGCACATTGGCTTGCTTGCATTCAAATGGACAAAAACCCCAAGTAAGCAGAAACTCCTGCCCAGCTTCCAAAAAAATTTGAAATTTCTCTTCAGCTTTAACCCATGCTTCTTGTTTCTTTTTTTTTAGAGCTACACAAACAGTTTTGAAGTGAAAAATCAATATTAATAAGAATGTAATGACACTAGAGACAAGATTAGCTAATACTCCTTACTCAAATGCAGTCAAAGAGAATTTTTAAAAATCCAGCTCAGATGCATATTTTGCTTTTAATTACACCTCCTGTATAAACACAAAACGTAAGTTTTCACGTGAACACTTTTCCACCTAACAACAGTAAAAACCCTTTCTCAAATAATAAAATTCTACTTGGACTTAATTGTGATGGCATGAAGATGCCTGGGCATAGAAACACTCAACTTAGGCACCTCCTGAAAGGCTCAGCTCTCATGCAGTAAGCTGTGTGTGGGTCAAATCTTAATGCAGGCATCCAGGGTAAAATCTGACGCCACGACCCCCAGCAGTCATTTTATTATATAATAAAATGTCTCAGGTTGTAATGAGCAGGGACTACATATGACTGTGCAAGGTGTGTGCAGAGTGGCTGAAGCCAGTCTGCCCTGCTTGATCCTCTTCTGAATAACTCTGCCTGTACCATACATGAACTAATGAAAAATTATTTCATATGTGCCAGACAGCAGAAACAGCTCTGCAACATCTTTAAAAATATAAGGCAAAGCATGGAAGGAAAAAGAGTATCTCTGCTACCAAAGAGCTGACTATAACCTTTTCAATAAAACAATAATATCTTGGTGAGTAGTCTGTGCAAAGCTTAGATGTTTTAATACTTTAATTTGTATAATGCACAAGGTTCAACTTTCCTGGATTGCAACTCTGAGCACACATAGAAATTCAGTGTCTGTGTCAAATGTAATGCCAGCTTGTGCTGGACAGGAATTTCTGTGAAAAAGCACTATTCGGACTACTTATAGCATCCCAAAACGAGTTTTGCCAACTTTTTGCTCTAAATAAAAAGACTAATAATACTGAAATAAAATAAATTAATACATTGGATGTATAGGTTAGCCACTGAATACTCTGCTTTCAACAGTGATTATTTAATGCTACAAGCACCTGTGCTATATGCTACTAATTCACTAAACTAAACATCTAGCAAACTTTTTTCATAAAATGTCAATTGATTTTGAAGACAAAGATAATGTGGTCACTGTAGGGACAATAAACTGAGAAAAAGGTGGCAGACATGAAAATATAGCCATTTAGGGATAGGAAATAGCCAATTATGAGAATAGATGCAGCCTCATAAGATGATCATTGTGCTATCACAGGCAGATCACATTTACCACATGAAGACAGTCTTTTATTTTTTAAAAGACATTTACTGCCTGTTGTGCAGCTGCCTAAACTAGTGCAAAGCTCATACGGTAACAAGGCTCAATTATCTCACAATGAAAAAAATTCAAAGTCATGTAACATTCTCATCTTAATGTTTTTCTTCTATTTTTAACTCTTTGGATGATAGGGAGTGAGAAATTAAATTAGCAATAGTAAGGAAAAATACAGCTGTTGCTATCAGTGCAGCTGATAGTCAATACAAGTTTCAAACATGTACATAAACGGTCAAATTTTTATTTAGGATGCAGTGAGGAATATGAAGCCCTCCGTAAGATAACAAATATTGTAATCAAGCATTCGAAGCTGTAGTAGGTCAAAATACCCCTGGTATTAAATATTTTTGATAGTTTCTTTCAAAACAGATACCCCTCAAAAATAGGACTCAGCAACAATATTGAATCTTCAACCAATAATCATTGAAAGAACCAGCTCAAACTCTCCTAAAGTCAATAAAAGAATCAGAAAGCCATTATGATACTAGTAATGCAGAAATAATCCACCCCTCACTCGAAAACAGGCAACAAAAGCTACCCCACATATACCCATCAGAAAAAAGCAATGAGTGTAGAATTACAGGGTCTACATCAGGGCTACAAGATCCAATTTCTTCAATTCTTGAAGTTACAACACTTTAGCAACATCAGTAGTCCATGCTATTTTTTTATTTAGGCTAAAAGAAGCAACTGACAATTTGATTTTACCCGTGCACCTTTCCTGAAATATGAAATATTCTTACTAGCACCAGATCTAGAACAGATTACCTGAGAAATATGTATCTATCACCTGCTTGACAAATCTTCATGAACAGGCCATCACCAGCTTGTTATTTCCTAAAATCATACAAAGGGTAGGAAGTGAACTGGAAATTTTTTTTTCAGTAAAAGCCTTAACCATTTTAAAGGAAAATTACCCTCTCAAGGGACCTCAGATAATTTGATAAAAATATAGGGTTATTCCATTAAAGACTGTCACCTTTGCACTTTACAGAAGTCCAGGTTAAGGAGCATCTCTATGCACACGTGGTCAGGTGAAAGCAGATTTCTCACCCTCTGCCAGGTCCTCTGCCCTGGCCTTGCAGGAGATGCAGCCTACATGTGCCTAACCTGAAAGTGCTGAGGCTCAAGGAGCATCCAGCACAAGGGGAGCATATTTACAGTACATCTGCTTCAGTAAAATGGCATGACTTTCCAATCTCTAGACACTGTAAGAAAAATGGCAACTTTTTCCCATTAGTCGTTGACTTTTTTTCATGATAAAAAAATCAACTTTGTTTGATCTCATGCCAAATTATGCTAAAAAAACAGAAAAAAAATACATAATTTTTTGTTAGATCTCCTCTGTCCTCACCAGATCTTTGTATGGGACCAAAAAAAAGTGAAGGAAGTCGGGTTTTATTAATGTATTGTGTAAACACTAATCCTATCCTAGAATAACCTTGACAGACTCCAATAGGAAAACCACAGAATTCCTTTTTGAATTACATTTCCTTAGAAGGACTGAAGCTAACAAAATACTTCCAAAAATACATACCTGTTTGGAAAATATCTATTTTCCAAATGTAAACATCTTTGGAAAGCTCAAGTTGACAAATGTTTCTATTTTACTGAAATTATATACAAATATTCCAAGCTTTAAAAGCTTTAGCAATGCCGACTTTCACGATCAGTTAAGATGTTCTCTAAAAAGACATTTGTTTTCTACAACTGTCTCTCCATGGAGAACAAAGATGCTTTGAGGATGAAGGTGAGCTTGTACATTACCAGAAAGTGGTGCACAATGAGCGAGAAATTTTTGTCCCATTTTCTCAAATTGAGGACCATGAAAAATTACAGCCATTTTGAGAAGGCCATAAGCTGCATATGACCAGCAGCTGTCATACTGAAAACATGAGAAAATAGTAACTTTGGACAATCCAGTTTCTTAAGGAATTATTATTTACATGCTGCTGCTAAAGGAAAAGACTTCTTCCACCTGTAATGAGATTAGCCCGAAGAATTACGGACAAAAAATTGCCATTAACTCCACAGACATTTCCAAGCATGACTATAAATCACACTGCAGGGAACTGTAGTTTTTAGGGCAATTTGAGTTTTTCTGTATCTTTCATGCTGTATGGCCCCTTCAGTGCACCCCGGTTTCAGCACTACAAGTGGTGGTTGGAGCACTGGAACAATTTCCCTGGCTGGCCAGCCCTTCAGAAAGAGATGTAGGGGCATTTATCTCACTTACCAGTTCTGTATGTGAACACTACCAGGCACCATGTGTAGCTGGATTTTCAGGTCTTGAGAGATCAGAAGGGAGAAAAACCACAAAAGTGCATCAAGCTCATGTGCCAAAGTTATTGCAGATAAATTGCTCGATAACAGGGTACAGCTCCCATAGAGGAAGGTTTGAAGGTTCAAGGGGAATCTACCACTTGTCTGAAACTGTGTTCAGTGTGTTAATCACACAAAATTTTAGAAATATATTTCAGATTTATTTTTAATTTGAATATATCTGGCCTTTGGTTCTTTTTATGCCTTTCCATACCAGTTGAAAAACCCTTCAGTGTTTCATGTTTTCTTCTAGTGAAGGAACTCATACACTATAATCATATCTCTTCTTGATCTTCCTTTTGATATGCTAAATACCTTCAGCTCCCTATACATTTCCTAGGAACATATCTCCTACAGCCCTCAAATGACTTTTTGTAACTTTTCTGATCCAGTGAAATTCTCCTGCATCCTTTTTAAAGTGTGGAAGGCAGAACTATATGTAGTATTTTATTATCAGCATGTCTAACAGGTAAAAATCACCTCCCCTCTTTAGTTCTAACAGAACCTGGAATGTAAGACTGTGTTGGCACCCTGGTGAAATATTCTTGCTAATGAATGAATTACAAAGGTAGCAACATGACATAGAAGGCCTCTTAAAAGCCAGGTGGCCAGGCAAGTGAGAGACAGCAGATAGTGAGATCGTTTTCTCACATGACAAAATAAAGCATAAAAGAGGAACTGGCACAATCCTAAGTGATAGGGACAGAAAAGCACCACTTGGCTACAAACCAGGCAACTTAATTACCATCATGACTTGTTCAGGAACACAGATTTTTAACTCCACTGTGATCCAGGTCTATGCTGCTCCAAAGGATGCCAAGGAGAGGAAACTGTGTGATTCCACAATTAGAACTGAGCTGGACACACATCAGAAGCAGCAAGGCATGAACTGCTACAATTTGTGAGACTCCATATCCTTTATGAGCAGAGTAAAATGTTCCAGTAAAACCAAGAAACAAAAGGAGAGGGAAAATTTTGCAAAGCACTAGCAGAAAATGACACATCTCAGAAACACCGAGTGTTGACTGCAGTAATGTGAATTTCTTGGAAGAATCGGAGCGTGACATTTTTAACTGTAAAGATAATGAGAAAGAAATTAAATTATGGACTCCACATGATGCTAGTGATAGGTGGTTGATAGGGGTGTTAGATTGAAAACCAGGGAAGCTCCCAAAGGAGTTGGAGACTGTACCTCAGCTAAGTAGGACGTTGACTAAGGACAAGAGTGGTGCTTAGCTGAGGAAGCTGGAGAGGATCCCTGGGAAACTGGGAGAGCAGATGTCAGCAGGACCTGAAGAACAGTGCTGTCAGTTGCCACGTAGCAACACATGGAATGCAGGAAAGAGCCCTGCAGTTTGGGGTAAATCAGTCATGGTAACAGAAATATGAGAGCTCCATGAAATACAATTTCACCAGTCACCAAGCAATGCCTGAATACAGAATTACTGTTTATTGCTTGCTAAAAGAAATACAATCCATGCTACAATATGCTGCTGATGGATTTTGAAATGACAGATTAACTTTTCCCTTAGCATAGCTCCTCACTATAAAACTACAGATTTACTTTTGATATTGCACAGGCAGAAATTACTTACAATTGGTTTCTGATGTGATATTTCCTAGGTTGTCCCCATGGCACAACCACATACTACAGACTGTTAGTGCTGTCACCAGTACAATTTCTCTGCAGCGAAATTAATGCTTTCATCTGCTAAATCAGTCTATTGCTTTGATAAACACTATGTCTCCCTATATAGTTCTCTCCTCACTAGTTGGCCCAAGAAATTTTGCAAGAGCTTTCACATAGCTCCAATCTGTGCCTTTCATAAATTGTCACAAAACCCTATTTGCACTCTTCACCATTTTCTACACACTGTCATGCTCCTCATGTCTAAGCTGGCCATTCCACATTTCCTTCTCCCTTCCTCTTATTTTGCCAGTCTTCAAGAAATAGACTTCCATATGTGAGAAGACATAGGGTCAGAAGAAGGATTTGTAAACAGCCCAGCTTGTGCGCAGCATTCTGTATCTCAGCATACATTGGGGAATACTATCAATTTCATGTCAGAAAACAACAATTACAACTGTCAGTAAGAGTTGCAAATAATACACTCTCTGGTAAGAGACAGTTATCAAAGATTTGTGAGCAAAAACTGAAACTTTTTTGGCTTTCTAGCAGAACAGAGGTGCCTCTGCATTAGTAGAGTAAAGACGTGCTGAGATAGGAATACATAAGGTATGGAATACCTAAAGGCCAAATTTTGAGATGTAGTATTACATCTGTCTCCTTTTGACAACAATCAGAAATGGAGATGGCTCAGCACATCACAGGATTTTTCAATGGCAGACCTGGCAGTAGCATTTTCAGATTTTAATGCTTCAGGCATAATCTTTATTTTACATCAAGAAATGCATTGCAATTAATTTAACTTTAGTCATCATGTATAATTAACAAAGGATTATAAAGACAGACTATCGGTTGTGGGCTCTTCTGTGTTTGCACAGAACTGCTATGTAATTCACATGTGCACACAGCTCAAGTCAAATTACAACAGCATATTGACATTATGTTTACATTTTTAATATAATATATCTTTCCAAAGTTACTTCAACATGCAGAAATCTTCAAACTGTGATGCAAAAAACATTTTTGAAAGCCCAGCATTATAAAGTACTATTTAGATTTACAGGGGAAACCATCTTGTTTGCAGAGTTTTGCAAAACTGAGAAAACTTCAAGACTTGGCAATTTTAACATTAACACGGACTTCACAAATACTATTCAAAACCTTCTTTTTGGGCAACAGAAAATTGCCAGTATTTTAATACAAATCACAGCCTCCATAACATCTCTAGAAAAAGATCTGGGAAGAAACACTTGCAGTAGTATATTTAGTGTCCTTCATCCAGCTTTACATGCATGTTGAAGTACTCATATACAACTTTATAGTATCACTCAGTTCTCTGTGATAATGCTCATTCTCCCATAGCTAAATTATATAAATGTCAGTGGCGGGAAAAAAAAAACCCAAACCATAAATACTTTAAAATTTTGTATTTCTAAAATAAAATCTGACTATAATTTAGAACTTTGATAGCATATTCCCATGCTTTCAGATTAATCATAGAATCATAGGTGCATATGATTTGTATTTATGTACACCCAAAATCCACTCTATGATTGCATTACCACGAAAAAAACTAAACAGACAAAGCATAGCAAATTAGGTATTATAAACCTAAATACCTGATTTTCAATATTTTAACTTTTGTATTTCATAACATCCATTATATGGATGGTCACAAAACCAATCTGAATTTTTGTGTCAATATTTAGAGAAATTATGGGAAATTTCACTTTGCTACAGATAAAACTAGTACACAGCCTTAATGAATTTGCTACATACAAGGCCTTTTTTCTTAATTTGCATCAGATGGGAAAAAAGACAATAGCATCTATAAATACTTATGAAAATAGATATAGATTAAGTCAGCAGTAATTTCCTGGCACAAAATAAAAGCAAAATTCGATGTCATTTTAAAGATAAATGTGCATTTTTCATACCAATTAATAATGCTATAAATCCTGCTGCACTGGATTGCAAATAACTTCAGCTGAATAAAATTGCATGACATGGGATTTACTTATTCTCTATGTTCACAGAAACAACTTGTTCTCTGACAGCACTCATTCTTGGCAATTTATTGCAGCTGTCAGCAGCCCATTTGTTCAGATTAGTGCTATGCATAAAGGTGTAACAGTCATGAGGATTTATTAACTGATTATCGTAAAGGTGACAGTCAGAATTGCCTTAAAAAACATAAATGATAAGAAAGCTAAATAATTACATGACTATTAAAATCACCTTCATTTTGATCTTAGTATTACCTACATAAACTTACTGCAGTACGTTTTTAATCACAGGAGCATATTGACTCAATATAGAACATAAATTATTTTCTCATAGCAAAAACCTGTGAATATTAAATATACCCACACTGAAAAATATATACACACACGTATATATTTCCACTTATCACATGAAGCAATGGCTAATGTCACTTATGCAAGTCTGTATGTTTCTTTAAATGCAAGAAGGTGGCCCATGTGGCTTTAGCTCCTGGTGCTTTCCATAAAAAGAGCTTCTAGACCTCTTATTTTTAGTTCTGGAATGTTGGTTGTTTTTTTAAAAAAAAAACTATATTCAGAAGGATGGCAGAATTTATCTCCTATAAAATGCAGCTCAGTTCTGGTCAAGAACAGTGTTTTCTCATACAAATCAGCACATGATTGGAAATACATTTTCCTTAAAGCCCTTGTATGAGGTCTTTTCCCAGGCTTTTGAAATACTGAAATAAACACTGAATTGGTTCTAGGGTTTGGGGATTTTTAGAATATTCTAAGATGGAAGTTCACAAGGTGCTACAACCTTTAAACTCTCATGGAGAATGCACATAATTGAAATTCGAATGTATTTTATAAACATAAAATGCTCCAAGTTAAGAATGAAAATCAACCAGTCAGCATTTCATTTCAGATGCTGCTATACTGAACACGCCTGGGCATCAAGATGAAGACAGAGCTTTATGCTACTTCTGTGACAGATGTCTCCTTTTGCTTTTATGAACTAGGATGCCATGCTGTCACTCACCCTCTTAACACCTTCCTCTCTCTCACAAGGAAGATCTTCCTGCCTCTTACAGGGGGAACTTACAAGCCACTCCTTCCACTTCCATCTTCACCACCCCAAAACCAGAATCTCATTTCCATGTCCTCACCCTTCTCAAACATCTTTCCTGCATTTTCCTCCCCTCAGAAATGGATTGCAAGCCCAAGCCCTTACAAGTATAATGATATATACAAGGCCCACAGAAGCCTAAATCCCTGATTTCCCACTTCTTTTATTTCACAGAAGTGCAGCTGAGACATGGTATCATTCCGGGAGAGTTTACAGCATCCTGGTTTGGAAGAGCATTTGCAAGTAACCGAGATTAGCACAGAAAAAACACAGGTTTTCTGTTCTATTTTCCAGGAAGATCCTGGAACTTTTCCCTTCTACCTTCCACCTGGGAAACTTTTCCTCAATTTGGCCAGTTCTTCAACCTAGTGTCCTTGCTCCCTAGCTGTATTTTGGCCAGGCAGGACATTGTCAAGAAACAGTTGTTTTCATTTGCATTTAATAGAAATATTCTTATATAATATTACAGCTGCTGCTTGCACATTATTCAACCAAGCAGGAAGATCGCAGCAAGATGAAATGGATTACACTCCATTCTTCAGCAATGATAGAATGCTACCAGGAAGTCTTTTGTTTCCCTCCCACAGCCTCATTACCACTTCTTCTGGAACCTGAATCAAAATATTCAACTTATTATGTGTATCTTGAAAGCCACAGAGCCTTAGTCATGGAGCACGACTCAGTTGTGCTTTTAAAAATTAATCTACACTTACCATAACACACACACAGAGCAAGTCTGTAGTGCACCAAAGTACTTCCAGCTTTTACGGACAGCCTTGAAAGGAGAAACTGGGGAAGAGAGGTCAACATTAAGTGGAGCTGTCAGGTGTTAGTGATTTTTATCTGCAGTGACTGGAAAAGAGTATCAGGGAGGGGGAATATTAAGACCTATTTTCGTATTCAGAATGAGCTCAACAAATGACAGTTTTTCATGGAAATCTCCATGGAGAAGAATTTTTCTGCAGATTGCATTACCAGAGATAAGGTACCAACAGAAGGTGAAATGAGAGAGTGTCTGCAAGGACAAACTGAAGAGGGATTATGTGTACACCAACAGAGGGGTCACAAAAATCAAGAGCAGCAAGATTTCAGCAAGTGGTGCTTGGATGATGGTCCTCTAAAAAATCACTCATGAAAACTTTGAATCTCACCAGCTTTTCATAAGAAGGTTAGAATGAAGAAGAAAACTGGAATAATTTCCCAAGGTATATAATACGTTGACATAGGACTAAATTAGTACATAACTGCAGAAGAATATTTATTGTTATCATGTATGCCAACTGAAATAAAACAAGGGAAAAAATACAATTTAAACTTCAAATAATCACTCCATCCATTGAGTTTCATCATATAAAACAAAATCCTAATGTGTATGCCTTTGAAAAGTGGTTTTGTCAATTTTAAAGCTCTTTGCTTGCACAGACTCTACATAATCTGAGTCCAAACAATTTACAGTAGG
Source organism: Aleadryas rufinucha (assembly GCA_013397815.1). Classification (NCBI taxonomy): domain Eukaryota; kingdom Metazoa; phylum Chordata; class Aves; order Passeriformes; genus Aleadryas; species Aleadryas rufinucha. The sequence continues at coordinate 118,497 of VZTH01002635.1, forward strand.
AAAAAAACACAGAATATTATTAAACCGATCTAATTTGATAAAGAAAGCCATTATCCTAAATGGAATGAGAGGGAGGAAAAGGTCAGTAGGAACATCGCCACATCGACAATGAAAGTACGTGGCTTGGTCTGTGGGATTTCCATTCCTGATTTTAACTAACAGAAAAAAAAATCATTTTGCTAGTTAATAGTATCAATGTCCTAGTGAAAGCACCTCCAATAAAAACAATCAAAATATAATGGTTAATTATTAACACTATTGTTATGACTGCATGGATATCAAGGAAAACATGAAGTAAACAAATATCTGAGCTTTCCAAATAGCACCTTTTTTGTAGTAGCTATAAGCACAAGACAGTTTTCTCCTCTATTAGCTAACAATTAATGATACTCCCTATTCTGTAAAACAGAGCATAGCCATACAAATACAAGCTATTTCTTGAACTCCCAGACAGATTCACTTTTCCTGAATATGAATTAGGTGAATGATTCTTTGTCTCAAAATATGTGTATAGTCCTTCAACTCTATTTTCATTTACCAAAACGACTGGTACATGAATTTGGTCTTATGCATCAAGTCGTAACAGTTGTTTCTCCTTCAAGCCGGATGTTGCTGTACAGAACCTCCTGCACCTTGGTAATTGCTCTAAACGGGATTTTTGTTTTTGAAAACTTCAGTCTATCAATTGGTAAAAGCTGCCACCTACTGGTCAATGAAAATTGTATTACATCATCAATGTAAAGAATTACATCAATGCAGCAAACTGTACTGGAACATTGCAGAAAATCTTCCCTGAACTTAAATAATAAAAAATACTCCAAACAAGAAACCAAGAACAAATGCTTATAAGAAATAGTTTCAATGGCAAGGCTCATTTTAATCATCCTCCCTCATGGACCTCTCTCTTCCCCATGGACCAAGAAGGCTAGAATTGCACAAACCTGCCAATGAAATCATCCCTTTTGCCAACATCTTTGTCCCACACAGTAACATCAATAATTCCACCTCGTTCTTCATAGAGATGAAAGTCAAACTGTTCCCTCCACTGAGGATTCAAAGTTTTTGGAACAATCTGAAAGGAAAACAAAAAGAAAGTCATATTGCAATGTGAAAGCATATACTTTCTTAAATTGTAAATTTGATCATTAGAATCTCTTCAGGAAGCTTTTCCTCTCTGCAGTATCAATATCTCAAGCAGTGAGAATTAAAAAATTATAATTAGGAAAGACTACTAGCCAGTTCTCTCATTCCTCTCTGATGTAACAGCAACCTCCAAAATCCTGCAACCTCTCACCTTCAAAAGCCTCCCGAACAAAAGATTTGCCCTGAGAATGGAGTGATATCTCTGCAGAAAAATTATGTCCTCTGGGAAGGGACAGTTAGCTATAAAGTTATGTTTCTGAGCCCAAAGGTAAACAAAGCACCTGCAATGACACGTACATGGTGACTGTGAGGACTTAAACAAACAATTGTATCATGTCCTTTTTTCCCAGCTGCAATAATATTGGGAGAAACATGAGACTATGGTTTACTTTATATGGAATAAATTAAGTTCACTTCCAAAACTGTATTTTACTTCCTTTCCTTTGAAACTCTGATGAAAGTAGCTTTCTTAATCATTTCCAGTCCAGTTACTTCTTACTTCAATAGATTTTAGTCCACATATTTCTGACCACACTGTGAAGAACAGAAACCTTGCAGAATTTTCTACCATAATCTAAAAGCAGTATTCACAGCACTCACACCTGTCCTGAGCAAGAACAGAAAACCACTAATACATTCTCTATTTAGCTAACACTACTTCCCACAACCACCAGTTCTACTGGCTTGAAAAAAGAAAATTCAGAGAGGACTATGAAAATTTTTAATTCACAACAGCATGAAATTTGATTTCTTCTTAATTTCAGATTAAGAGGCCCTAATGCAGGCTCAGAGGTCTGCAAATATCGTAAGTAAATGTTCCTGCCCTCTTCCTCAATTTACCCTTCACATGGCTGTGAAAACCACAGTGACTGTCATGGCCATCGAGACAGGAAGGTCATGTGCATCATCGGCAGTCCCAGCATCTTCCCTAAACAGCAATTAACAGTAGGGACCACGTGAAAGAAAAAGTAATGGCAACAAAGCCAAGCACCTCTTCACAATAATTATCTCCTAGATCAATCCTCTCTACCTGTCAAGCTCATACATGAAGAAAACTTCAATGAAACTTCTTGTTAAGGACACCAAGAGGAAAGTCAGATTATAAGTATGATGTGGTTTGAGGATAAGACAATGCAAATGGTCCAAGAGGCACCTAGCATCAGGCCAGGTAGAACTTGTCAGAATCACTCTGTATCTCTTTGCTGCCATGAATGACATGACAGCATGCCATGCTGACCCCTAACAGTAAATAAATTCAATATCGTCTGTATGGAATATTAGGTGTGTCCCCCTGCAAACCCACATTTTTCAGTGCTACATTTTTTCCCATCTAGTACTATTTTTGTTTATAATGAAACAAAAAGAAATATCTAAACAAAACCAAAAAGAAACATCTAAACAAAGCTCTAGGTACTCTGACAGGTAATTATTACAACAATAAATCTCCATCACTACCGAAAGTCATTCAAGCTAAAAAATATCAAGAAGGAACAAAGCATTTGAAAAAAATTTTTGGTCACAGCTAAAATTACCTTGCTCTTGTACTTTTGATGCCCCAAACGAAACTTCACGTAAGGATCACTGAGCCCATTTGCATCCATCGCCTTAAGTTCACGACCTTCTATTAAGGTAACACTAACTATGCCCCTCCATAACTGAGACTTTCTGTGCAGGTCTGAGAGACGTAAGCTCTGGGTCTGAAACTTTAGGGAAAAAAAGGCATAGATTTAGTTAACACAATTCCAAAACTTTCCCCTGTTTTTTAATGTTCTCTTTCATGTAACTATGAACGTAAAACAACCATCCTAAGCCATTTGAAGCTATTTGACAGTATGTATGTAAACTATATTGCAAAGAATTACTTGGAGAGTAATAAAATAGTGACAATTACACAGGTAATGCCATATGCTGCTTTTGCAGAAGCAAGCAGAACAAATGCTGCTCAAGGAAATGTTCATTTAAAAAAAGGGTGGTTTTTCTGCTTCACTTCTCCCTCTGCTGATAGAATAAAAATAAATATTAGAAAGTCTCTTGTATTAGTAGCATATGACTGAATGAACTTGAACAAACTGTGTTTATAAACATAAAACCCCAGTGAGAATATGAAACTTCCCATAGAATAATGTAATATAAACTCTTCATGAGAAACATGGACCAAGGCAAAAAATTTAATAAACTCTTCTATCTCTGCCTCTGAAATGATGTGGTATTCCCAGAAACATGTAAGTACCAGCACATAAGTTCAAGAGTTTGAAAACAACAGAACCCCTGTTCAGAACTGTTCAGAAACTTGTGCACTTGTGAACCCTCAGCCACTGATTTTGGGGGTTAAAATAAGATTCACACACACAAACCAGGTTCATCTTTTGTCAATGAACTCCACTGGGGGTTTGAGAGTAGGAGGCAACAAACTTGAGTAACTTAAGATCATTTCCAGTTTGCTCTGAGCTACAATGGGTACAATGTACCAGAACTGGGGAATCACCTTTGCACTCCTGGGGAAGGCAAATGTGTCCTGGGTGCATCTGAGAAACAATGTTGGTAAAGGCTCTCCTTTCTATTCTGAAACTTACTCATTCAAGGCTACCTTATCCATAATCAGAACAGTAGATAGCTAAACAATATTTAAACTTGCAAATTATCTTCTCTAGGAATCAAAAAAAGCATGTCTGCATGTATACTCTGCTGTAACTATGTCAAATATATGCATTTTCTTTATTATGCAATGTAGATTGAGCAACAAAGGTTTTGTGGGCTCAGCAACCCTCCATACATGCAGGTCTTGCATGCTTGGTTTCATCCCTCACAGACCTCCAGTATCTCTGTAAGAGGGTTTCAGTGCAGATTTGGTTTGAGTCTTTTAGATGGTAAACACAGCTGGATGGCTACAGCTATGCAAGTGCCCAGCACAGGGGTTTTACTTTATTACCCAGAGACAATGATAGAAATTAGACGGGATTATAATCACACTCACCCAGCCTGCAGAGAGAAGAGACATGAGAACTGTGGTCACTCGGCTTGGAGCAAATCTGATTAACATACTTTTTTAGTATTTCAGGTATTTTATTGGCATGCATTTGTGTTTTCAAATGGTTATTCATTCCAAGTAGTATGGTTATTCCCAAAATATTTCACTATATTTATTAAAGGTTTGTCTTCCCGAAGTGAAGGATTTGACTGCAGAGAAACTTCTCACAAACTTACTGTTTCCACAAAGGCAAATGAGGAACTGTGTGTGGAATAATCTTTAACTTAACCTGCGACATGAAGCACCAGTGGGACATCAGAAAGCAGACGCTCTACAAAAATTAGGGCAGAATTGGGAAAACCAGTTGCCAGAAGATATTTCATCTACAACTTGGGAGCATTATATAAACTTCAACCTTTTTCTCAGCACAAATACACCTCTTGTTGAGGGCATGCTGTCAACATTGCCAAAGACTTGACTTGTGAAGAAGCAGTAGATATTTTTCTTCTTGTTCCAGTTTCTTAGAAGGCTTAGAGCAAAAGAAAGACTGGATAATAAATAACCAACATTGACTCTGCCCTGAACACAAGGTGACGAGAGATACAGAAAGAAGAAAAGGCAAGACATGTTTATGAAGATATTTTATACTGGGATATAATCAGTGATTGAGACTTCTTTTGCAAAGAATATACAGTTCTTGGGGGTGTTTTAAGAGCTGAATGGGAATCCATATGATTTCCAGGATATTATCATGGAAAATAAGCTTGAGTTTGCATTTACAACTCTTTTGAAGTAAATCTTAAGCACAACTGCATAGCTGTCTACTTCACTATCAGTGAGGCAGTGAAAAATTTAGAGAGTATACTTGATCTAAATTCTGTATTTTCATCAGCTCTTACAATAATTTGCTGCACTAGAGCATCTGCCCCCTTATAAAGCAAGGTGATTTCTTATGACCAGTCAGGAGTTTCTTCAATGGGGGTAACTTCCAAACAAGGTGGCAAGGCAAGATCTAGATGACCAAGAGTTGGGTGCAGAATGACAGACAGGAGTTCACAAGAGTCAGGCAGGAGGCCTGAGGACAAGCATTCCTCCTGCTGGAGGAAGCCCTCCCAGGACAGAGCCTCATCTCTCAGTCAGTGACACCCAAGGCTTCATGCAGAGCCCAGTGGCATGTTGACTGACAGTGAAGCTCCAGAGACTATGTCTCGCTATGCTGGAAGCAAAGCAACTGGCTGCTAAGAAGAGGTATTGATTGGTTGTGGCCGTTTCTTCCTCAAGGCAGGGAATGTGGACCACAGTAGTGCTCTTTCCTGTCTTTATTGGTAACGCATAGGTACACGGAAAGCAAAAGGGAGAGGTACTGAAGGAGTCAAGGTATAGCTCACTGGAGCTAAAGCTGCTGTGATTTCCGGGACATGAAAGGCATAGGCTATGTGGCCTTCTTCAGCAAGAATAACTTCCACCTGGCACTTTTCTTGTTTCTAAGCAAGACTGAAGGGAATCCAACACACTTTTCTTCCAGACAAAGCCACACTTATTCTCAGAAATTACAGATCATTTACTGACATAACCTCTTTTTCCATATAATTGTTCTTGTAGGAAGAAAAACAAAAAAAGAATGTTCAGATTTCAAGTCAAACTTGACAAAAAGCTAAGAGGAAAAAAGGGGAAAGTAAGACTGATTCCACTGATAAGTAAAGTTCTTCCCTTATGAATGTAATTTCACAGTGTGAGACAGGCACATTTCTAGGTACATTTTTAGGTATCTAAGAAACCTCCAAAACCCAGCCCACAGTGAGTTACAAATTCAGAAGGAAACCATGAGAATAAAACAAATAAATGAGCGTCTTCATCTTTCTCAATTTCTCCTACAAAGGACTGTTTCTCAAGACTCATTCTGAGGAAACTTGTTTCCCTCAGAAAGCATGTAGTGAGTATTGCAGCCTGGATTCATTCTTATGCCACAAACAGCAAAAAAAAATGAAGAAACAACACAGCTTTTCATTTCTCCGTAAATAGGTGGGAAGTTACAAATTTCATATGTCATGCCACAATTTGGAAAGAACCAAGATCAAGATCTCAGTCCACAACCGTCATTAATGTGGGACTATTATTTACATTATTCACATTTTTGTGCAGGATACAGGCATGGTGACTTCCACCTAACATGTTCTAAACCCCCCAAAGAGATGGGGTGGTGGGAAGTTGCAGCCTGCATGCAATGAAGTTTTCTCTCTCTTTTTCCAAAAGAAAATTTACATTTGACTTCACGCCAAAGGATGCTCAAAGCTACCTGTGAAAGAAAAACCCACATATTTTCATATCCACACACTGCTTTAATACTTAATAAACAGCATGCAAACCCAGCATTTTCTTATGCAATAAACACAGCTTTTATTTGTGTTCCACCTTCCACCTAGTCTGTCTAAATGTGATGTAGTGGGTGGGCCAGGGACATCAACAGGAAAGAATCTTCTGACAGAACTGTACCCTCTGCTAGATGTGATTAATAGAGCTAGCCAAATGTCAGAGCTGGAAGATGATCTAATAAACATGACTTAATATTCTGCATGCGTTCTGGTGTTTCTGGATAACTTTACAGGATGGGAAACCAACCAGACTTAGTCAGAATCTAGGCATTGATCTCAGGATAATACCACACTGTTGATGAGCTAATGCCAGTTTTGTCAAAAGAAGAGATGCACTTTGTCGGTACTTTTGAATATCCTCTCATATTTTTGGTTGTCTTTGGGTAACTAAGTGTCCTTTGAAACTTTAGTCCATATTGAGTTGGAGAAACCCCACACACTGTCCTCTCCCAGCTCAACCTCATTTCTCCATTGACCAGCCCTCATATCCTGCAAATCACCACCTCTCTCACTGGCATGTGCTTGTGCAAACAGACTCTGCTTTTATTAAATCTCCTCCTTATTACAGAGGCACCTAGGACACATTGCTCCTCTGAGTCCTGGAACACAATGGACAGAAATAGAACAGCCTACCACAAACTTCTTGAACTTTTTCAAAAGCAAATCAATAATGCAACTATATGTCCTGCACAGGCATCTCCATCCAAAAAATAACTTAGGTTTGGAAGCTTAAAATAAAATATCAGTGAAGAAGTTAGTGAAAAAATATAGAAAACAAAAATACCTCTCTCCATCACTTAACAAAGCATAGATGTAAAAATACAGCAAGGTGAATCAAAGTCAGTGTTGCAAATTACTGCTGTGAATTCAAGAAAACAGAATTCCTCTCTCCCAGTTTCTTGGATGCTCGCACAGCTTGGATAAACAATGTAAAATAAAGATTGAGAATGTCAGTAGATACAGCTGCTAGTTCTATGTAGAAAACCATGAAAAAAATCAAGAGACAGTCTTATGCATTTGCAATGCTTTTCCTGTACGAGAAACAACACAAAGTATGACACCTTGTAGAAGTCATCAACATATAGACACTGAGCTACAAAAATGCCTTCAATGGGATCATGGTGATGCCTTCTTATTTTTTGCTCATTGTAACTAAGAAAGTTTTCTAAATGGACTGCCACTGATAATTACTGCAATATGAAAGAATGCTTTCCTTAAATTTTTATCTGCTAAATTTTACATTTCACACTATTTTAATTCTAGGTGAAGCTAATACAAGTTTCTATAGTTGAGAAATTTACATTGCCCCACACCCTGAATGTTTCAATTGCCATCTGGTTTATGGAGTTCGAACTGACAACCCGATACTGCCACTGTAGAGCAATGCTATCATGACACTACGTATTTGTAATAAGAGCTCATACTTTTGCAGCATTTCACATATTTTTGTGGTTTTCTAAATTGAAAAATTTGGCCTTCTACTTAGGTGCACTGGCCGGATGCAGCTCAAGTGTAGTGTGATACAGCCTGTGGCACTCAAAATGACTTGAATTTTCTGGAACAGGGTGAAAACATTTAAGCAGGAAACAGTGTACAGAAAAAGTTTTCAGAGAGGCTGTGTCAGTATAGTCCTAACATCTCTGTTCTTTCTCCCAGTAATTCCCCTTGGAAACTGTGGCTGCAGTATCTGAAAGTCAACAGGTCTCCTGATGATCCTGTTATTGTCTGGGATAACCAACATCACCACAGTCCTAAAGCTGACGTGGACGGGCTACACAAAAAGACAGTGGCAACCAATACTTGATGGAAACTCCCCATGCTTTTAGAAATGTAGGCATGAAACCCCCATGACAAAATTACTCTGCTGTTTTTGTTCTTAGCTGGATCAGCTGTTATCACTCACATACAATTAATGTAAATTTAAGCCTCATCAAATATTTGCATAATTTTTATAATTAGATGTCTACCAAACAAGCATATCTATTCTGACTGGTTTTTACTTCTATTCCATTATTTAGTAGCTTTCCTTCAAGCACTATTTACAGATGCTAAACTGACATCTAGAACCTCATGGCTTACAAAAACAAGTGTATTTTCCCAGTCTTAAAAGATTCTTCACAAAAACTCAAATGCAATAATTCTACCACGTATTCTGAAATTCAAGAGAGTTTTGGCTCAAAGATTCTGGCTGAAAGATTGAACCAACTGTAAATTCCTTCAATTAAGAAATATCATACAACTCTATGCTTATGTTTGTCTTTGCAATACTTATACCATGATTTGCTACTTCCAATTTTGTCTTCTCAAAAGGCATCTCATTCTAATGGAAAAGCATTTTGGTTCAATTTTAAAACAGAAAAAATGCTTTTGATGTTAGGAAAATGCAAATCAGGAGCCACAGAAACTAAGTATTTTGAGTTGGGCATAAAATCATCTGTTATTAAGGCCATAGGTTTTGGCACTTTAGCTTGTGCAACTGGACCACACATACTTTTAGAAAAGCTTCTAAAATAAATTTTAAAAACAGTCAGCAGTTTGGAGCTGAAAGCCATTCATTTAGCATTTCATTCCTGTTTAAATTGTTCATAAGGTCTATTTTTCAGTTTAAAAGTATGTGCAGAAGTTTCTAAAGCCGAATTAAAGCAAATAGTTACCTAAATGCAAAGTAAAAACACTTTAATTCACTTGCTTGAGGCAGTAAACACACTCTTTTATCCCCAGTTGCAACTAATTAGAAGTAGCTTCTCAGTTGTGACTGAAGGGTCCCATGTAAATCTCATGGGGTTCAACAAGGCAAAGTGCAATGTTCTGCACCTTAGTCAGGGCTAAGGCAAGCACAGATTTAGGCCAGGCAGAGAATGAATTGAAAGCAGTCCTGAGGTGAAGGCCTTGGGGGATGTTGGTGGATAAGACGCTTGACATGACCTTCTCATATGTTACTGCACCCCAGGACACAGATGACCTTCTGGGATGCATTGAGAGAAGTGTGGTCAGCAGGTCAAAGGAGGTGATTCTCCTTCTCTACTCTATTCTACTCTGTGTGACCCCAGCTGAAGTACTGCATCCAGCTCTGAGATTCTCAATGTAAGGACACGGACCTATTGGAGGGGGTCCAGAGGAGGCCACAGAGATGCTCAGAGGGTTGCAGTACCTGTCCTCTGAAGACAGACTTTGAGAGTTGAGGTTGTTCAGCATGAAGAAGAGAAGCATCTGGAGAGACTTTAGAGCCCTTTCCAGTACCTGAAGGGGCTACAGGAGAGCTGAAGAGACTTTTGACAAGGGAATAGAGTGATAGGACAAGGGGGGATGGCTTCAAACTGACAGAAGATAGCTTGAGACTGGTTATTAGGAAGAAATTCTTGACAGTGAGGGTGGTGAGGCACTGGAATGGGTTGTGTAGAAAAGCTGTGGATGCCCCATCCCTGGAAGTGTTCAAGGCCATATTGGATGGGGCTCTCAGCAATCTGGTCTAACAGGAGGTGCCCCTGCAGGGGGGTTGAACTAGATGGTCTTTAAGGTCCCTTCCAAACCAAACCACACTATGATTCTATGACTTTGGGATGACAGTGTATTTTTAATCTTAGTTTATACATAACCTGTTGCAAAACATACTAATTTATCTTCATTTCTGGTGAGAATGGGCATTTGGTTCTAACTGATCAATGTCACTCTGAAACCATTCATCACATATTAATAGTATAAATCAAAGAGTATAATTATATTTTAGTACTTTCTAACAGTCTCAGTTCTAAACTTACCATTGATGGTATGAAACAGAAGAGAGAGTATAAGAGAAGAGAGGGTATAAGAGAAGAAAAGGTGACATATTATCTTTTCCTCCAGATTTTACTGGAATGGTGCTACTTTAGAGAGCATAGCAGATAAATCTTAGATATATTTTTCCCCTAATATGTTAGCTAAAAATGCTAAACCACTTGTTTAATTAGTTTGTCCTTCAATTAAAGTGTTTAAAAAGTTTTTCTGATGCTTCCTTAATGGGTCATTAATGTAAGAAGTTTAACATGGGGTCTGATCATGTTCAAACTCACTTTAATAGCAATTCTCCCACAGATGTGGAAACTGAAAAAGTAGACTCTTGTTCAGAAGAAAACAATTTTCAGTCAAATGGATGTTTCTGACAGAGCTCTCTCTCGGTATGCTTTGGCTAAAAGGTATTGTCTTCACTGAAATAGCTTTGTTTAAATAGTTATAGTCACATAGGAAAACATGAGCTAGGCACGAAGTTCATGAACACAAGCAATGCCATAGTGGTCTGCATTGCTACATCTTAATTTCAAGCTACCTATGTTACAAAAAAGGTAGGCTTCAAGGACAAACTTAAAAAAGTGAAGAACAGAGCCATGTAAAAACAAATTCATTTATGAGAGGTGTACATAAAGTCTCTAGAGAGAAAAAAAATCAGGTTTAGGAAATATTATAATGGTATCTTAAAAAAATTCTAATATTCTGGTTTTTCCTCAGCTCTCAGAAGCCTAAGACAAACACATCCTGAAGAAGAACAACTCCAAAAAAGGGCACTTTCTCTATTACCCAATAGGGTTACACACCTACTTTCAGACACTTTTTTTTAATCTGCAAATGAAATAAGAGTCTTATTTAATATTGATCACCCTGCACTCCGGAGAACAGCAAGTCTTTTGAATGAATTCTTTGTAAATAGAAGACTTTTTAATTTGTTTTGCTGACAGCAAATCAAAGATTTGGAATGCTGGAATAGACCCACAAGGCAAACGATCTCCTGTGTTTTAACTGACATACTTCTGTATATATATCATAAACACAGCAATGCATGTAAGATATTGTACATGCATTACACCTCTAGGTTAAATTATTACTTCAGCTAAGATAACCATAGAAAAAATGCAATGTTAAAACTATACATTCACTTTTTGAGAAATATTCTGATATGCCAGTTTGCAAAAATGCCAGCTACTGAATGAAATGTTATGAAGTGAATGTAACAAAGCAGAACAGGGATAAATAACTTACTTGAAGATCTTTAAAGAATTCCCAACCCTCATGCTGCACTGTTCATTCAGCATTATTGAAGCTCACAGTTTTGTCAGTTTGCAATGGGGACAAACTGTTACCCAATACGGTCAGCACATCAAGAGTTAACATGACTTTCATGGTGCAAACCAGTTCTACCCTCCAGCATTCTCACAGCTCTTCCTTATGTCTTCAGTCTGAGCATCTTAGATACTTCAGGAAGTTACATGAACCACACGAGAATCAAATTACTACATATCATCACTTCACCAAGTATCTTTGCTTCATAAATTTCACAAAAGAAACAGATTGAGTACTGTCCTGCATCCCAGAAGCAGACTGTGTGAAAAACCTATCCACAACCCAAGAATTATGAACACTGCTCTCCTTTATTTTTAAGGTTAAAAATACAAATAGGTCTCCAAAAGTGCAAATATTTGTCAAGTGAGCACTGTATACAACACTATTTATTAATAACTTCCTATTTAAAGTTGTGTATCAATATGCGAGAAGAGTAAATAAAGTAAGTTAATCACCCCACACGGCTATTTTTTTTTCTCATTTTAACACCTTTACATCATAACTTATATCTAACTCACTAGCTCAAGTCTCTGAGAAATTTTAATTCACTTCCTTTAGGCAGTAAATACACTCTTTTTAACTATACGGAGAGAAAAAAAAAAAGGTAAAAATTGGTTGTATTCCACTACAGTCAAACTCTCAGTCTTTCTCTTGTGCAAAAGAGCATACACTGCTCCTTTTTTATCACTTCCATAACTCCTAAGAGGGGAAAAGCTTGAAGAGCTCTAAAGAGCTCTATAAAGTGGAGTCCACTATGCTCTTGTAAAGCCTGGCTATGACTGTCACCTGTGCACAGGCAGTGATAGGGAAAATTTGTCTTCAAGAAGCTTCATTGTGAAAACTTTGCACACAAAAACTCTAATCAGTAAGAGAAGTAAGTAATAAGAAAATGAAAGATACTCTTTGGCATGAATTATTTGTTCACATTAACAAAGCAAATTGTTTACACTTGAGAAATTAAAGGTTTTAGAAAAGGAATCAGGACATGTTGGCCACTTACAAGAAGCTACTAGAGGACTTCAAGATAGGTTGAAGTGCTGTAACAAAGTTGAAAGGTTTTATGATTATATTAAAAGCTGAACTGTACATGATGTTTCTTTGATGAAACAAAAAACACTGTCATTAAAACACATTCTGAAGGACAATAAATTCTGTGCCAGAAGTTTCCAGTCCTATCTATATGGCATGCTTGGCAACAAATCATAGTTGTTCTAAAAAAAAACCCACAACAAACAAAAAAACAACACCAAAAGCTAGAAGACCACATGCTAAAAGTTACAAAGTTACCTTACTTGATCTTTTCCAACTCTTCCTCATTAGCATTGTCTGAAAATAAAACAGAGCATTTTAATTACCTTTCCTATGCAATACAGAAAGGGAGGCCAACAGTATGAAATAGGGCAATTCACATTTAACCACCACTACAGCTGAAGCAGCAACATGTACACTCCAGCAACAGATACACAAGACTGAAACAAATCCAGACAAGCAGCAGCCCTGTCCACATCTAGGCATACTTTTCTGGGTGGTATGAGTGTCTCATTTCTGGAGACAATGTATTATTGTAAACTTGTAAGAGAGGAAAGACAGAAAAGACAGAAAGAACTAGATTACAAAATGAAAACGAATGAATGTGCCATTACTGATAGTGATTTCAGTTCTGACTGATACTTGAATAGTAGACTTTTTTTAATATTGAAGTACTCCAGTTTTTTTGAATACTGATGCTTTACTCACAGGTGTAGCCACAAAAGAGAAAACCTGCATGAGACTCCTTTGACAACATGAATCTATGACAAAATTCTTAAGGTTATCACTGCTCGTTCACTTCATAGCAGTAAAAACAGTTCTTTGGTTTGATAATTACATACACAAGACAGAAAAAAAAGTTGTTATCTTCAGTCTTTTAAAAAGTCGAATCTCAGTTGCCCTGTCCCATTACCTAAATAATCTGTAAAACTTTGGCACTGCTAGACACCATCCTCCGACATGCTGGAAGGCGAAGTATCCAAGAGAGATTCTTAATCATTATTTAAAACAGACATTCTGGTCAAGTAGGCTGTGGAAGGGTTATCTGTGAACACAACTGTTGCTTAAAATAATTCTGTGGAAATGCGAAGAAATTAGTTTATACAGCCTAATAATATTTAGCAGCCTGTTACTGACACTGAGCAGGAATAAATCAAAGGCCATTAATTTCTACTGAAACTTTTGTCATAAAAACAAATACACTTTTTTTTATTAACTATTTCAAAAACACTTTCCTTTTCAGATAATGGAAATAAATTTTGAAATGAAAATATTTTCGTTGCTAAGAAATTAATCATATTTTGGAGACAAAAATTAAAATGAGAAAAAAATATGTGGGGGTTTTATTTTTGAAATATCCAGAAATTTTTCAAATAGACATAGTTTTTTGCGAGAAAAAAAATAACTAACTGCTGAGGAGCCTTTAAATTGCTATGGACAGTTAAATCCTAAGGGCTCTGCTGTAAGTTAATAATAACTGTAGCACTGTGGCTTTGGAAAATATACAGAGATAGTGAATGTTTTATAAAGCTGGAAAATGCCATTTGACTCATTTTTCTAGGAGAGGCACGTAAGAATTAAACAGCTTGAGGCCCACAGCAGGCCCTGAAGAAAATCTGAGTTCCTGGGTCCTGTCCAACACAGAACAGCTCCTCCCTTCCTTGTCATTTCTGAATCCTACATAGCTATAGATGAGAGCACAAACTCAGCTTCACTGGGCTTCAGACCAGGCTGTGAGCAAGGAAGAGAGTATGGCCTGACAGGTGAATTAACTATGTATAGGTTTAGGTTAGATACTAGGAAGAAATTCTTCACCATGAGAGTGGTGAGGCATCGGAATTTGTTGCTCAGGGAAGTTGTGGCTGCCCCATTCCTTCAAGTGCTCCAGGCCAGGTTGGATGGGGCCCTAGTGGAAGAGGTTGGAAGTAGATGATCTTTAAGGTCCCTTCCAAATGAAACCACTATATGATTCTTTCAGCTCTGAGGAGCTCAGTTTAAGTAGTAGCCAGTGAAAGGTACGACCGCCCTTATTGAGCGCATTGGCATCATTATCAGCTACAACAGGATAAGCCGAAGCTGTAACAACCATCCTTAGAAGCCAATAAAATAAACATACAGTATATGGCAGATCGGGATGGATGATCTACATGGAACTTCTTTGTCTGAAAATATTCCATGCCCTGAGTCTATCTCTGGGGTTTTTCTCTACGATGTTACTGGCCCTCTGGCAAATAAACAAATAAATAAACAAATAAATACTAATAACACATTATATGATTTAAGACAGCAAGCAAACTGACAGCACATTAATGTTAATAGTTTCATACAAAGCAAAAAAACCTAAGCATTTGAGATAGATTACTTCAGGAAAAAAACAATGCCTTGAACTTTAATCTCAATAAATAACAATATCCAAGTAGAACTCGTATGTTTCCTTTTTTTCCATTTTCTTTGTTAGGTTACTGGCAGTGATGAACAGTTGTCTCCAATCTCTGCTGGTCCCAAGGCAACACTTCTTATTAAGCTACCAACTTTGTCATTTCCTGTAGCCAGAAACTGTCTGTTAAGACCCAGGTAGGGAAGAGTTGTTGTAGTGAAGACACGGGTGACAAGCAGCTCTTAAAAACTTTCTTACTGCAGGTTTTCCAGTGGTGGAATCTGCGTACTGAATGCTGATGGAAAAAGAGCCAGAAAAACTCACATGCATTGTGGCACCCATGACAACACCACCAAACAGAATCTGCAGGAAGCCCGGACACATGCACAAAAATCACAAACAGCACACTAGCACGCACAGCACCACATGTATCCAAAAGGAAATAATAAACACTGTCAGAATTAAAGTAACAAGACAAGCTTTGTTGGAGCAGGTCTAAGAAAAAAATCAAGTAATTGCTGTTTTTGACTTATTTTAAACTGGTCATCAAAAGGAGAAATTAATGAAAAATACAGAAAGTACATCATAACCACATTATTTTTAATTAATAGAGTTAAAATTAACAAGTCTTTAGAGCTCACAGGTTTTAACATTTTTATATACATGTACTTCTCTCATATTTATTTATTTTACATTTTTTTAGTTTACACTGGTTACCTAAGCTATTTACCCTCCCAAAGCAATACAGTTAAAATGCTGCATTAATGTAAAGGACAAGTACTGCTAAACAAAACAAAGCAAATACAAATTGATTGTTGGAACTAGTGCTACTGTAACTCACTGTGTTAGGCTGGAAATAGATTAAACTTTTCTCGAATACTAAAAATTTTCTAATTTTTATAGCCATATAAAAATAATTCATTAATCAACTTTGATCCAGTTTATGATTGTTCATAAATCACAACAAATCAATTGCCTTCACATGTCAAAAATCAAAATAATAGGACTTCTAATAACTTTAGATATGCTATGCTTCTATTCATGTACATAGCTTGAATGAGACATTACAAGATTATTACTTTAAATGTTCACATTTTTATGCCTTTAGGACAAACACCAGGCAGCAAATGGCAAAGATACAAGATTTTCTAGAAATTTTGCTTTGCTTATCTGCCCATACTCTTACAATAGTATTCAGTAACTGCGGGCTATTTCTGCATTTGCTTCAAATAAAATGTACCACAAAAATCAAATAATATGTCCTTATTTATTAAACTGATTTACTGAATCTCGTTATGATTGAAATTACGTCCAATATCTTCTATTGAAAAGACACAATTGTGAAATACTTAAGCACTGTTTTCCACAGTCCACCAGGACTCAGAAATAAATACTTCTCTTTCCTAGTCAGTGTAATATAGTTTTACATACAGTTACATAAACGTGTATTTATGTTAACATTCTTAATTGATATCTGATCCCAAAATGTAATGTTTTGATCTGAGGAAATGGGGCTTTCCAGCCATAACTCTCAAGATCATCTCATCAGTCACTATACATAAAATCTGAATTTCATCAGAATTTTTTCAGAAAGATAAGGAAAAAATGCTCCAATGTAGGCCAAATACATCTATAATTTCTTCTCATACCTCAAGTCTTCATCCAGAATTAAACAATCTATTACTCTGTAAAACTGGCTGCTTATTTTTAAAATCATTTGCAATAATACCTCTCTCACAGAAAGGTGGAAATATACAACTAGAACCCTGAATTTGTCCCATTTAACTTCAAACTTGCACTTGGAGTATCTTATCCTCCAGCAGCATCAATATTTCTTAGGCAGTGTGACAGGATGCATCTTCCTGTAACATACAGCTACATTATTTTGAAACGTCAGTAGATTGCTTTGCGAGACCTGTCCTCCAACAACACATCCTCAAAAGACTTTTCCTTTACCTGCACATCAATGCATGACCTCCAAAACAGCCTCGCTGCAGTTCAGGCAGTGAAAGGATCTCTTTGAAAAGTATAATCCACATCAAAAAGTTACCAAACAACACATCATAAACAGTCTGTCTTGTTCAACAGGGCTCAATCTGAAATTTGGCTAGAGATCTGCCCAAAACACAGGACCAATACACAATGTGGTTTCTGTGGCTACATGGGAAAGCTAACATTTCGTCTTTTGAAGGTGTTCTATTTATTTCCCCTATAGTCTTAATAAACACTCTCATTTTAAACATATGGAATTATAGTACCTGCAATTTAAGTACTTCCAGGTAATTTCCATAATCTTCAGCTTTACAATTTAACCATTTAACACCATTTACGTGTAACAATATATAAGTCGTGTAAAGTGGTAAAATATTACCCTAATTACATAATTACTTGCAATTCTTAATTGCAAGCAATGTACCAGTTATCACCTGAGCAAAATAAAACCTATTCAGGGGAAAACTTATTTTTGAAATGTACACTATATAGAGACATCAAACCAAAAGGATTTAAGTAAATTTGCAATGACAGGAAAAAACTGCACATGATGTGAAGAGGCAGTGTATCTATGTCTTCCATGCATCAGTCATTAATGGATACTTAGAAGTGCTCAAGTTTTTATCTATATATTTCCACTACTATTGAATTATTATCTATCTAGAGTTATCCAAGCAGAGGGGGAGCATCAGTCATTCAAACAGGTGCTACATAAACTGGGAATGTAGTTGCTTTTATTGCTGCTTTGTGTGGTGCACATTTTCAAGAGTAGACAAGAATTAGTCTGGATACTCTAACATAACATTTGCAAATTTATTGACTTCAATCATTTTCATTTCAATTTAAAAAATCCTCATTATTACAAAACCTTTCAAAAATAACCAAAGACAATGGTTCAACTGGAGTGATAAATTTTGCAATATATCTGCTCCTTAGAGAATAAATAAAATCTAATAAATAAATAACTACATGTAGCAACTGAAAAAAGGTAATTGAGTCTTGAACTATTAAACCCCTAACACATTAAACATACAGCAATTCAATATTAATTTTTTAGGTCAACTTCCCTGCATTGTGACACAAATTCTCTGATTTTATTGCAACTTTGCCAGAACTGCTCTGAGATCATATCTTGGGAAGACTGGTTTCTAATAATAAATATTAAGCTTCAGATTAGGAACCAGATTCTTAATTGGAATTTTGGGCATTTTTAGAATGAAGTTATATATAACAGTTTAAATGGGAAGAAAACTTCGTGACTTGAGCTAAACAAAAAAAGCTAATAATGAAATGTGTAATAACACAAACCCAATCCTTCATCCTATTACAACCAGTCAGTTGGCTATTAAAAAGTTGCTAACCAGCAACTCTGTGTCTCCCAATACTTTCAATATTCAGTTGCTAATTTACCAATACCCATATGAGAAACATGTTACACTGTAGTATCTCCATTTCACTTTCTCACCCTAATTTTCTGGAGCACGCTGTATAATAGCAGACAACATGGGGCAGCACAGTAGCTACCCTCTCTGTATGATGAAGAAAAGAAACAAATGTGCTGTCCACATAATGGTATACCACATAAAAATCCAGTGTTTCTGTGCCACGTGATTTAGGACTGTGGCAGGATAGCGCCAAAGCAACTTGGAAAAACAGGGCAATTACCAGCTGACTCAGAAATGCTGGTCTTACCGAAATGCACAAAAAATCTAAAATTAAATTAATTTCTTAATTTAAGTGAAGAAGATTCTTGTGGTGTGAATTTGCAACATAGAATTCTGGGTTGTATGGACAAGCACATTGCTAAAAAAAAAGAAAAACACAGTGCTTATATAAGCTAGATGCATATCTATGGTGGTAACCATATTCCATTATTTTTATTAAGTGCTAACAGAACACCATTAGGAAAATTAACAGAGCATAAAACCATTTTCAAAATTCTACATCTCTGCATTACACATACCAAACACCTAGTTCCAGTAACTGACTTACTCGGCTATTTAATATTACCTGGGAAAAAAGTGTAAGAAGAACATTAGTAGAACCTGACAGTATTCCTCAGGTATGCAACAGGATGACGTCTCACACTGCAGCATACAGAAACATATATGTTCTTACAAAAATCATGCAGCTGACCATATCCATGGACTATTTCATCAGAGTAATGCTTTTTCCTGGCCTCTGCTGCAATCTGTCCCTGAGGCAGGGCAACCAGGTTCATTGTTAATGGATCCTTAGGGGTGGATTAAAGCAAAACTACACTAAATAAGTAATATAACAAAAATTTTCTTAGAATAAGGGCTTTAAAACCATAACTGGGAAAAAAAAGTGTAACAGATTGGAAAAGGGGTGTTTAGCTGCTTTGGAATGTATGATCATCTTAAGAGAGGAAAATTCAAAAGAGAAAAAGAAAGAAAAAGAGATAGTAGAAGAGAGAGAAAGGTATCACCACCTATGGCTTCTATGATGCGTGTGTGATCGTGGCCCATGGTTGTGAGATACAGTCCTGGTCCATCAGAGGTGGAGGCCTGCACACGTGTCAAAAATTGAGGGGTTATAACCCTGGCTCTTCTGGTAAATGCCCCAACACCTCCTGGATGAGTTCTGGGCATGCAGAACAGTCTTCTTCCTGGAAGATTCTGGAAATCTGGCCATGTTGCAGGTGCAGGGGAGGGTTGAGTGTGTGTGCCTGGGCAAAGTTTCTGAGTAAACTTTCTGAGTTTCGTGGCTGCACAGTGGTGGCTCATGGTGTGGGAAAGAGACAGGCATAAAAAAATCCAACAAAACTGCCCTGCTTCCACAGGTTCCATTGCTTAGTGGCAGTTTCTCCTTTCATTTGAAAACAGCTTGTTTAAGGCAAAATTTATCTGCAAGGTCCAAATGCTTTCCTACAGCCTATCTGAGGCCAAAGGAATTCATATTATTTTACAACCTCTCAGAGTGAGAATCATCTCCTCTATTTCTGCCATAGTTCTACCTCTACTGCTCAAGACAACAATCACAAAAGCTAGTAAAATATAACAGGAAGAGTTTGCCACAACTAAGAGAATCTAGTGACCTGTTTCACTTACAACTATGCAGCTCAGAAAAGTAAGACTGATGAAGGAATTACAATAAACTTAGAAAATCATATCATTTTATAATTAAAATATAAATTCAAGAAAATGAAAATCATCAAATAATCCTTTAGCATTAGATGCCAAAAAGTAGAAACACTAACTTTTCCAACTTTATCTTCCACGTGGAATAGGATTAAACTATTCTCATCTAGAGACAGCAGACTAGGTCCAAAATTCTTAACCAATGGTCTACTTATGTCCCTCCATATTAATCAGCACCATTCACGTACAACTTACTTTACCTGATCCATCTGGATCCCCTGTTACTAACTATATAAGGGAGGATTCAACTCAGATGAAATATGCTGTACTATACCAGAAACATTACTCAGTGTTATCTTAAGAATTAGTACAGTCAAATTAATCTCATAATTTGAGATTTACCCTTGTGCTTTATGTCATCCAACCACAGACCAATCACAGGAATGATGACATTTATTAAAATATTTAAAATTACCGCTTCTCGCTGGTCTCCTGGAGCCAACAGAACTGATAAGAGTATACTTCCCAGATCATGGTCAGGGTAATGAGGATCCTTCAGACTCAAGGTAGCATCTGTTTTCCTAGGAGACAAAAAACTATGCATTTACTTGGACTTCAGGCTCTCTGACAGTGAAATTTCTCAATCATGAGAATTAAAGGCATCTAAATTTATATGAACTTACTTAAAAACAGTGTCACAAATTTGCCTTATTTCTACTTTTAACTCTTTCTGACTGACTGCTCATAAAAAATAGTAAATATTTTTACTCTGTATTAAGAATTTACATGTACTGAAGTAATTAAATCAAAAATGTAGCATTAATTGATTGGAAAATGGAAAAAAAATTTCAAATATTAGGTGGTAATGCTGTGAATTAAGCTAATATGAAAACAAGATTAAAGTGGTTATAAAACTAACCTCTCCACAGACACTGCAAAAATGTGCATAATCAGCTAATAAATTAACATTCATAAATACAGTAATTTCTTAAATGTAAGTGGTTTTCTTTGGTTAGTTCCATGCTGTGTAGGTTTATATAATTATTTTCTAGCATAATGTTCTACTTTCAACTCCATTAACATGGTAGTAGCAGATAAATATATATAAGTATTCCATTGGCTTGTTTGTGCCATACCTGTTTAATTCCAATGAAGTGAGATCCAAAAAGGCCGAACCAATGAAGTCATCTTGAAGTCCGAAGTCGTAATCAAATACCTAGGATGCACAAAAGCATTTTTTAGTACTAGAAATCTTTCTTTCTTTCTTTAGAGCTTTTCTGATTATGAATGATTCTTGATTTACTTTTCCAGAGCTGAAGCTTCATGTCTCTCACCTGCTGAATCAGGACTACCTGAAAGTAACCTGAAACTCTCTGTCCAGAAAATCAAGTTTGAAACTGCCTGTTTATAAGTCAGAATGCATCATATAGAGACACTGGTGTATACTAATACTAGACTATGAATGTGAACAACATCAATTTTATAAAAACAAAAGAAATATTTTTAAAAACATGGGCATTGAAAGCAGGAAGATCAAAAGAATAAATAAACTTAAGCAGAATCACTGATTTCCTATACATTGATTCCTTTATGAATCCTGCAAAATGAAGCAGGAGGATTGGATATGGTTATGATAAGCACTTGCATCAGTATTTGTAATACTATAATTGTACATTTTGAAGGCTCTGCAAGTTTAAAGGATTAGAAATATTACAATCAAAGATTAAAACTTAATGGATACGTGTAAGGAAATAATGACAATTAATACTCTACTATGAGGACCCTGCCTCCTAATTTGCCATCTAAAAGAGAAAATATCTGGACAAATTTACTGACATACACACAGGAATCTGGCCAGTACATCGAATGGTATTACTTGAAACAGGTTATGACTTCCTAAATCTGAAGAAAGAATAGCAAATAATCTGGGGGCAGCTATTGCAGGGAAATAAACAAAAAAGGGGGACAGCAACAAAGAAAAGTTGCAACACAAATAAAAAATTCAAGAAAAGGGAGAAGATCAATTATCAAAATCAACTTTTAACATAAATCAAATTTTTTTTTGGTAAACATGAGGTTTTCTGAGGACTAGAACATATCTTCAGCTAAGTAAGAGTGATACTTGTGAACAACTTGTAAGGAAAAACGAGAAAAATTAACTGAAATATGACAGGACTAGGTTCAAGGTCTTCAATTATAATATACATACTTCAACTATTGTACTACAGAGACTCTTCCAGGAGGCAAAACTGTTCATCTTCTACAAATACCTTAATATGGACAGGGTTAAGACAGTAGTAACAGAAATCCTGTGGCCCAAAGGCTACAGCACAACTGCACAACTCAATGGGTTGGATACAAGTATGTGAACACAAGTCTCTCATATGCACTGATCCACCTGTGTGTGCACCCTCACATTTTCTGTATCTATTAGTCAGTCCAGTGGGAAAAGAAAACAAATGATGAAATCTCAGTTCATGCTGCAAAGCCAAAATTGCTTTCTCCCTTTCTCCCTCTATAAATTATCATGATAAAAATACCAACTAAGTATTTTTAGCTGACATAGTAAAATTCAGTCATGTCTTAAAACATCTGAATGAGCTATAAAACCTAAAATACTTCACACAGTATGTTCAGAATACATCCATGATAGACATTATACCACTTGACACACTTTTCCTAGGGAAAAAACCACACACGCTACCGCAGGACTAGTACTTGGCACAAATAAACTAAAACAGGCAGCTACATTGCAAGTCTTTGCATCTTCCTCTCTCTTTCACCAGTTCATTCCTTATGAGTCACTAAGGCAAGAAAAGGCCATTTGAGGATTCCAATTAACTTTTAAGCTTTTCTAGTAATGATGCACTTTATCTGAGCAGCATGAAACATAGTACTGATTAATGCTTAAAGAATATTTAAGTGACATTGCTGTACTAAAATATTATTATTTGACATCTCAGTTAAAAATTCTGTCATGAATTTTAGATTAAGACTGATATGGATCTAAAACATTATGTAATTTCAGATCAACTAAGAGAATTATATAGGTAAGCTAAGTTTCAATACATTCTCAACTATTTTCAATGTAGTCATGTTTTATTTTGAATCCTAGGACTACAGTTTTTCTAAATACATTTTTGGGAACATAAATTTTTATCTACTTTGTTTTACACAACTAAGAATCACTTTTGCATGTAGATCACCATAAACTACCGGGGCCAGAAAAGCACCTTTCTGTTCTGTGGGTTATAAAACAATCATCACAGTTTTTCTAGTTTCCATTCCATTATCGACGTCTAAGAAATACTAGTGGCACTGCTGATTATTACTCACAACATTGCTGGCCACTTTTTGATCTAAACTCAAGCAATCTGTTATTACAGAATAATTGCTGCCTCTAAGAGGACAAAATCATCCTCACTTGTGATTTACTAAGGAAAGTTACAACATAAAAATCTTAAGAGCAGAAAATGGTATGAAACATAGAAGCAAACTCACTGTGTTCCATACAAATAGAAAAATTAGAAAACTTAGGAGAATCAGGCATACATCTCAATAAATTCTCAAACTGACCTCCGCAATTAATTGCTTTTAATGGGACAGATTATGCTTCCTATAATCATTATGCAATGATATTTCCATAAATAAAATGGATGCCATCATAATGAAACACAGTTTATTTTCTCTGTTCGTCTGCTAAGATCACACTAAAGAAATACAAAACAATTATGACCTGAAATAAATAAAAATGCCTGTATTTGCCCCTTTTAAAAATGTTGTCATCATCATTCTATAGACAAAATTTAAATAACTTTCACTCTAAATAGTCTTTAGTAATGCACTATCGCACAATTAATTTTTCAGTATACAAAAATCGGAAAACCTGAATTCTTCCAACAATTCTTCTGTTGTAATTTATCAGACATATGTAAGCTGGTGTCTTACCTTTATATACAATGGTTCTCTTATGTTATCTATAAGAATGGAAGCTTTTTCTTCCCACACAGGATTAAGGTTCTTATGTACTGTTTTACTTCTAAATACTTCTTTTCCTCCAAGTTTGAACTTGACATATGGATCACTTGTTCCTGGTAAAGACACATATATATACTGTTAATTCTATCTTTGTAATACAGTAAGGAAATGGAGACTAAGTCACTTTAAACAGAACTAAATGTAATTTCCATAGACAGTCAAACTCAAAACAACATCAGATGAAAAGAATTCTTTACTGTCACAATCTATTACTTTCCAGGATATCATTACTCAGTTAATTGACTCCATTAACATCAAGTGGGTGCTTGCATCACTTTCTGTTGTTCGCAATCCATTCTCAAAGTCACACATGAAATACTGGCAGTATTGGTTTTAGTTAACAGAATTATGTCCTTATTAGGGCTAGTATTTTATTTTAATGCAACAACAAAAATTAGATTATAAAGTTAAAATTACTCCTGTAAAACATTAATCTAATTATGTTGTGCCTTTGAAAAGTCACATACTCCACTGACACCACCAGTGTAAGTCTTCATTGACTTTATTGTGTCCAGGCTTTCCACTTCTGTAAAGACTCACTTCCTACAACACTCACAATAAGAAAATTAACTCTAAAGTCAGTCCACAAAATGCACAACATGCCTCCTGCAACAATCACCTACTCACCAGAGAGCACTGGACAAAGCCCCTTGAAACAACTGAGTAACAAGTGTGATCAGAAAAACAACCCTGAAGTGTTAAATATGACATATGAATGGAGTATGCATGGGACATATATGTGGAAGAGTCACAAGGACTGAACAGCCTGTGAGAGGAGGACTCTTGGGTGGGCAGAGACTAGCAGTCATCCAGGAGTGCATGTGAGACTAATTGATGACAGACTATCTTAAAATAAACAGTAACAGTAACAGTGACTTGTGTGACTGGAGTGCTGCAATGTTACTCTAGCTTGAGTAACAGCTGCATCTTCATCAACCGCAGCAAAATTATAAAACAAGACTTCTCTTTTTTTTCCCCTTTAACTTCTAAGGCTTTTCAAGAGACCAGCATATTTCAGAAGTTTGAGTTGGTATCCACTGGGAAATACATCCAAAAGAAATAGCTTTGCTTGAAATAGCAACATGCTCTTCTAAACATAAATTAGAAGGGTTATGACGAGCATTCTTTGCATTATTTCATCCAGCCACAAGATGTCAGTACTCTTTACCTGAAGTTATGTCTCACCTTTGAAAAAACTATAGCAGTGGAAAACTGGTCTCTCTTGTGACAGGTTACAGTCATTCACATCTGTAATTACTGGGGCAGAATTTCAGTGGCATAAAAATATTTTGTCTAGCACAACTGACTTGTTCCTTCGTTATTCAAATAGTGGTGATGATTTTGAAGTCAAAATCAGGTATTTAAATTATTACTGTGTAATGTGAAGAATATTTTTAATATGGACACTATATTATGGTGTGTCCACTCCCCTGCCCCTTGGGACCACTTACAACCTCAGGAATTCTGTTAGGCCTTGACCTTCATGCAGTTTGGCAATGAAGCATCCCTTGACTGCACCAGGAACTTCTGCATGCTTAAGGTGGGAGTGATACTGATTTGAAAGACAAGAGAGGGAAAAATCAGTCTTTCCCTGACAGCCTTGGAACATCTAAAAGAGGGGAAAGGATTCTAGCTTCTGAGTTGGAAGGATTGATTGAGAGGGCTGTAAACTAGGTATGAAGGGAGAAGGGGATAAGACCAGGCTCACTAAAGATGAGGCCAGGGACAGCGTGTCAGCGTCAGGGTTGAAACTGATAACACAGCTAAAGTAGATGACCACAGTAGGGGTAACAAATAGGAGGAACTGGAGGCTGTTCTGTAGCAGAAAAGCTGTGACACAGTCACCATTACAGAAACACAGTAGAATGACTTGTGTGACTGGAGTGCTGCAATGGAAGTTTAGAAGCTCTTCAGAAGGGCCAGGAGAGGAAGGAGAGGTGATAGGGTGGCTCTGTACTTCAAGGAGTGTTTCAGCTGTATAGAGCTCAAGAATAGTGATGATAAGGTTGAGTGTTTGTGGGTAAGAATCAGGGGGAAGGACAACAAGGCAGACATCCTGGTGGGAGTCTCTTATAGACCACTCTACCAGGATGAAGAGGTGGGTGAAGCATTCCATAGGTGGCTGGCTGATGTTTCACGATTGCCAGTTCTTGCTCTTGTGGCAGACTTCAACTGGCCAGATGTCTGCTGGAAACTCAACACAGCAGAGAGGAGGCAGTCTAGGAGACTCCTGGAGTGTGTGGAATTTCCTGTCATGACCGGCAACGGAGCCTACAAGGGTTGAGGTCCCACTAGACCTGCTGTTTGTGAATAGAGAAGGGATTGGTGAGAGATGTGGTGGTCAGAATGCCTATCTTGGGCATAGCGAGTCTTTAATTCTTGGTGAAGTAAGAACAGGGTCAACAAAACCTCTGCCTTGGACTTCTAGAGGGTGGACTTTGGCCTGTTCTGGAATTGATTCAGAGAGTCTGCTGGGAAATAAAGGGGTCCAAGAAGGCTGCACACAGTTTAAGAAGAAAATCTTATAGATGCAGGAGTAAAATGTCCCTATGCACTGAAAGATGAGCCGTTGGGGAAGAAGATTGGCCTGGTCAACAAAAAGCTTTTGCTGGAACTCAGGGGATAAAGAAAGGGGGGTTATGACTTTTGGAAGAAAGGGCAGGCAACTAAGGAAGAGTACAAGGATGTCATCAGGCCATGTAAAAAGAAAATCAGAACGAAAAAAGCTCAGGTACAACTCAATCTGATCACTGCTGTGAAATAAAATAAAAAGTGTTTTTATAAATACATTAACAACAGAAGGAGGGCCAAGTACAACTTCCACCCTTTTCTGAATGCAGGGGGCACCACTGTCATCAGGGATGAGAAAAGGGCTGAGGTACTAATGCCTTCTTTGCTTCAGTCTGTACCAGAAAGATCAGTAAGACTAGTTATTATCAGGAAAACCAGCCCTTGAGCTGGTAGACAGGGGTAGGGAGCAGAATAAACATCCTGTAACGCAAGAGGAATTAGTGACTTGTGAAGCCATTAGGACAGTCATAAGTCTATGGGACCAGATGTGATTTACTCAAGAGTACTGAGGGAGCTGGTGGAAGAGCTCACCAAGCTGCTCTCCATCATTTATCTATCAAGTCCCAGATGACTGGAGATTAGCCAACATGCTGCCCATCCATAAGAAGGGCTGGAAAGTGCATTCAGGGAACTACAGGCCTGTCAGCCTGACCTTGGTGCCTGGGAAGGTTATGAAATAGATTCTCTTGAGAGTGATCACACAGCACATACAGGACAATCAAGGGATCAGGACTAGCCAACCGTGGTTTAGGAAACGCAGGTCCTGCTTGACCAACCTGACCAAGTGACCTGCCTGGTGGATGACGGAAAGGCTGTGGACATATGTACCTGAACTTCAGAAAAGGCTTTGATACTGTCTCCCACAGCATTCTCCTGGAGAAGCTGTCAGCCCATGGCCTGGGCAGGTGCACTCTTCACTGGATTAAGAACTGGCTGGACAGCTGGGCCCCGAGTGTGTGACCAAACAGTGTCACATCCAGCTGGTAGCCAGTCACTAGTTATGTTCCCCACAGCATTTTAATTTTAACACCTACATATAAATTTACCCAATGAACATGCAACTTCCCAATCACTAAGGCAGTGTTTACCAGCACACTTACCTCCACGGTCCCGTGCAGCTAGATTCTGTCCTCTTCTTAGAGTAATATCCAACTGGTACATTCCAGGGTCCCCAGGGGGAAAATCTGCATTACTAGTTCCAAGTGAATTTGCTCTCTGGGGAGGAAAAAAATAAAAATGCAATAGTTAATATTACTAAAATTTTTGTGTAACGTATATGTATATAACATCATCCTACTGTACTAAGAAAAGGCCATATCCCACTCCTCCACCTCAGATGCTACTACCCAATGCTAAGGAATCTGCCCCGTCTCATCACTATGACAATTACCAAGACATCTTTAAAAAAAACCAAAACAAACAAAAAATCCCAAATCAACCAAAAAACCAAACTGTGGTTGAAAAAATAATTCTTTAATATAAAAGAGTTGGAAAATAGATGGTCTTTAAGGTCCCTTCCAACCAAAACTACTTGATGATTCTATAAACCTGCACTTTTAATTACTTTCACATCTAGTCCTGGTCCACTAAAGCAAAATAAGTTAGAAAAACACAAAGCTAGACCTTACAGTATTATTTGGACAAGCCATTACCAGTATCCTCAAATCCTGTGTTGATTCAATAGTTATAACCTATGCATTGAATAAACATACATGAATTTAGATTTTGTCATCTACTGCAGTACTTTGCAAGATATGTGGTTTTTTCCACAGAGCTTTGGGGGAAGTTGTGGCAGGGAAATAATCATGAAGATATTAAATGCAACTGTAGTTCTGTATGCCTGGACAAATATTCTTAGATTAGTTATTTGTAGAAAATGTATCCTAAAAAAAAAACAGTAAAGGAAGTCAGAATACAAGGAACACTCCAGAACTCTGGAGTGCATGAACAATAAAAATATTTCTGTCCAAAAGACAAAGTAGAGAAATTATATTTCTTAGTATATATAAGCTTTTGCAAAATAGTTTTTAACACATCTCTCTGTAAATAGAATCCAATTACAGCACATGCTTGGAACATCACATTAATTTTAAGACTAGAAAAATTACATCAATTATACATTCACAGTACATACTAGAACTTCATCTGTTACACACTTTGAACACTATGTTTACATATATTCATGCCAGGAGCTAAATATTTTAAGAGTAGTGCTATTAATATTTTATTATGTAATTATGGTTCCTCTGCAAGAAAAAAAAATTCCCATGATAGAAATATCTCAGAACGTGTATCAAATGCTACACCATTTCATCAAGAAACAAATTTTGTCTTCTTTCTTCCTACTAAATCCTTTCTTCTTTTTAAGGTAATACTAAAGCTAAAGCATGAAGGAAGACACAAAATAAAGGCATTTCAATATCTGGTTTATTCTTGTTATGTCAGGGTCTTAACTTCAAGCCCTAGCATATTAACCTTTGCTGCCACATACACAGTGCTGGCCAAAATGCACACTGGCACATTCACTGGTTCCACAGCAATGAAAGACAGACAAAGAATGTCTGGCAGCAAAAAAAAGCAAACAAGCGTTTCCATCAAGTTGCTTCTCTTTCCATCTGCCCCCATATCTTGATTTTGCAGGAAAAGAGTATGCTGACATTTATTAATTTAAATCTAATATAAAATTTTACTTCTGCATCACCACTTGCAGAATCTAAGATAGTACAGCAAAAAGAAAATAAAAACAAATTCTCTATTTCTCCATTAAGATTACAAATCTATTCTTCAAGAAAGAAACTGCAGCTTTCTTACCAGTTCTGCTACACATTGTCCTCTCCATCCATCTCCCATGTCATTATCCTCCCTTGCTTTATCACAAATTAGAAACTCTCATATGTTCTCTATTGTGAAAAGCAACTACTGCGATCATTCCAAATCCTTCTGGGGTTATCAGTTGTTTCTTACAACCACAATGGGTCACCTACAAACAATGAATTGCCTGCACAGGGATTTAGATTCTAACTTTTTCAAGGACTGAAGGAAGTCTTTCTTTTCAAATAAAAGTAGTGGTGGATAACTCTTCATTGCATTTTCTTACTTTTACTCTTCTTTTCATCCTTAGGAGTATATTGCCTCAACCTGTTTCTAAGGGGTTGTGCAACAGTTTTTTTGATGAAACCATTAACCATTTATGGCAATTCCAGTTCCAGAAGAAATTAATACTAGTTACTGGGTGAATACTTCCTTTCACCAAAAAGTAGACAAACAAGTCACTATGCAAGTACCCACGAACATCTCTTATTATCACACATGGAAAGATGTAATCCCCGTAAAGGAACGGGAGAATTAGATTATGCAAATGAAATTGGAACTTTTGTTGGAAATCACACACAATGTACTCATACACTTAATACTGGGCAAGTAAACCATCCTTGCCCAGGATCAAATGGAACAGGGTGGTATTGGATATGCGGAAATAACGCCTGTAAAGTGTTGCCCCTAGGCTGAAAAGGCATTTGTACTTTAGGAGCCTCAGTCCCTAACATAACAATAATTGATAAAGACCAGGTACCCTCAGGATTATGGATAAGAAGCTATTCGCAGGGTACAAAATGAACCTTAGATGCTGTAACTGAGTGATCAACTAAATTTTATAGTTTCATATAGTGGTTTTTACTCTGGCTAGGAGTAAGTGAATACAAAAGACAGTAATGAACTTTTCTGTTACCATAGAACATATAGAAAATCATACAATAGATGTCATTACTGCATTGCAGAAAGAAGTTAAGCATTTGTCACAAGTTGCTTTACAAAAACAAAAGGCACTAGACCTTCTCTTGGCATCACAAGGAGAAGAATGCACTGTCATTAACACCAGTTGCTCTGTATACATTGATCAAAGTGGTAGAGTGTCTACAGATGTCCAGGAAATCTGGAAACAAACACAAATTTGACAATGTACAGCTCAAGATGACAACTCCTGGGGATCTGAAGAAATCTGGATCAAACTTACTTCATGGTTACCCAGATGGACTTGGTTAAAACATCTGTTTATAATTGTCACTATAATAATTGCTGTGCGTGTTTTAGCTTGCATCATGATTCAATGTTATAGCAGTTGTAATGCCTTATGCTAAAAAATGAAATACAGATATTAATAGACTAGTTTCCACAAGGGGAGACTTGATAAGAACAGTAGAACAGAACAGTATTTTACTGTCATAAGGACAGCAGAATAGAACAGCACAGCCTTGGAGAAATAGATAAAGGAGTAACTTAGGCAAACAGAAGTCCGAAATGCAAGCAGGACGCCAGCTCAGCTCTGCAAGGCTGACAAAGCAGAAGTTATGCGAAACAACATTGTGCTAACTCAAAAGCTGGAGTTGAGGAAAAGCCATCTGAAAAGGACACTGGACATTAAAGACCACCAAAGAAGACCTGAAAAGGACCGCATAAGGATTTTGATAAGGGGTGTGACAAGGTAAAATAAAGTAATACATATACATCAAGTAATCTGGGATAGCTGACGAATAAGTAATCAGTGTGTATGATAAAAGCTCTGTTTATCTGACACTTGGGGCACTTGGTTAGAGGAATGATCCTCTGACTGACCAGCGCACTGCTGGAGGATGAATGCCTGATTTCTTATACTCAAAAGTGCGTTAGAAAAAACTGTGTTTCTATCTGGCTGATTTTGGTATCAAGAATGAACCACTTTACTCTGGCCAAACACTGGAACAGGTTTCCCAGGGAGTGTCCCTGAAGACACCTGAAACCTGGTCTGACATTGTCCTGAGCAATCTTGCTCAGAGCAAGAGGTTTGACTGGTCTGTCTCCAGAGCTCCCTGCAAATCTCATCCATCCTGTGATTTCCTATTGCTTTGAAATGTCATAGTAAATAAAGCATATGCTGACCTTAACTACCTTTTCTCAATGCATTGTTTTGCCTTCCACTTCTGGTTACCCTGATATGGTAGTGCTGCAGTTGGCATTCAGAACTACCATCCTCTCCACTCCTTAAGAGCAGAGTATGTCCAAGATACCAAGATACACATAAACCCTGAATTTTTCAAAATCATCTTATATATATGCCTTGCATTTATGCTGCAGTGTTGATGAAAGCCATAACTGTTCCCTGCACATTTCAGTCTTTCTCTGTAACGAAACCCATTACTTTCAAACGCACAACGAGACATACTGTGTAAGACTCTACATAAACATGAAGCTGCTTTCTACATGTACTTGTAGAAAGCAAGTTACCTGCACTCTCAAAAATCCCAGCTATAATCTTTTCCAAAAATGAAAAAAGTGTAATAAATTAAGGTCATCATGAAACGAATTCGATCCAACTTTCAGAAGAATTATTGCAGAATTATTCAGTTTCCAAGACAAGGAAAAATACTGAGCAGTTCTGTGCCATTTTGGTTTCAAGAGATTACTGGAATGTACATGGCTTGTCTGGGTATGTTTGTACACATGCACTTGCACTCACAAACACATGATATATGCACAAAGTAAAAGGAGAAATAGAAGCACTCTGTAACGGGATGAAAATAACACTGAAAATAGAAAAATCACATGTCGGGTTCCATGCCAGGGTTTAGGCACCGGCAGGCTGTCCCGACACAACGGCGGTATAAACGGGAAGGGCTCTCGTGTGGATTTCAGCAGCAGACCTTTTTTCCGTGCTGGTAGCCAGTGACGAACGTGTCATCCAGGCAGAAAACCCAAACCTTTATCCGGGACTGGGGAGGAGCATTCTGGGCAGGGGGGCGGGACATAGGCGGGGCCCCGGCACACAGGGGGAAAAATGGCGGGGAACTGGGCTAGTCCGGGAAACAGAACGGAGGTGTTCAATGGCTCCCACAATCACACTTCTTTCCTGCCAAAAATAGATCCTAAACTCCAAAAATTATTGAATTGTTAGTCATTAAAATCATACCTGCATTTCTTTTTTCCTGTTTTTCCCAAAGACTAAGTGTCAGAGAGCTGCAGCACTGTTCTAATTTCTGGCAGCTAGCATTTCTGTCATTTCTAGAAAAACTTGCATTATCACACAAAAAAATTCTCTCACTTGCCTGAAGAGTGCAGAATTACACAGCAAGTGATGTCAAACATGGAAGATGAAAGATAATTCAATTGGGAACCAGCGAGAGGTGTCACATACAAACCAAAGATGGTCTGTGAACAATTAGCTGTCTCCATCTCAAAATAAGATAAATACCTGAAGTCAACATAAATGCCATATACATCATTCACTTGAAAAAAATAATCTCCAATCATTGTACTTAAGCCATCCATGTTTTCACAACAGAAAACAATACTAAAATATTCCTACCTTAATTTTTCATATTATTAATCCTAATTAATTATATAAATACATATAAACACATTTTACATAACCTAGGTTATCCAGAAGTAGTTTTTTATTGAAATTATATGACAAAGTTATAGTTTACATCTTAGGAAATACATCAGAACATGGCATTTGAATTCTTTTGAATTAATTTTAAAGCAAATACATAGTATTTGCAATAGTATCACTACCAGTAAAACAACACTAAACTGCTTCTAAGATGAACTTCCCTAGTGCTTTATGCTGCAAATCTGAGTTAGCCTTCTAAGCTGGCAACTGCTCAGCAATACTGCTCACCTCCAGCTGGCAGCAGCGGCTCTGCACAAATATCATTTGACTACTGCTGCACACTGCAGCTACTCAGAATGAAAGTAACATAAATCTTGCTTCAATTTAGCCTGAAATTTGAATATGGAAAGTGAAATGTATTTCCTTAAAATCTCTATATATCTTTTACATTTTGAAGTCATTTCAGCTTTATGGATATTCAGAAAACATACAGCAGACTGGAGCCAAATGGGCAAACCACTTTTTTCAGGAATTCATATTTTAAACATTTAAATAACTGATTTAATAAGTGTCACTAGTGACTGCAATGAAACACCAAGTCTTCCCTCAACAGCATCTTGCTGGAAAGAAGATGGATTTGGTCGAACTAATTATCTCATAGCACATAGTAGCCAACCTGCACACTAGTCTTGGTCACTCTTACACATTTTTTTGTAATTTTAGCTGTGTTTATAATTTCAAAATGGTGGAGTTAAATATCCTTTTGGCATTCACTTCAAAGCTAAAAAAATATAATAAAATAATAATTTTTAAAAATCACTCCTAAAGAAAAAAGAACATATATCAGAATCAGTCTCCTCAGGAAGAAGTGATGGTTTTGGAAGGATCTGCGTAGCTATTGTGGCTTCATATACTAGATACTGCCCGTACCCATCTCATTTAATTCCTCATTTTTGACCACTGGAAGCAGGATAGTAATTCTCCCTTACATTGCAGATGACAGGCAGAGCACTCAAATTATTGATGTGAGAGGGTCCACGAAAGGAATAGTAACATTTGCTATCTCCCTGATTCCAGCTCTGGAAAACAATTAACTAATTTTTAAGTATCACATACATTGCTGTTCTCATTTAAATGCATTTTCAAAGAACCTCATGTATTTCCCATAGAGTAAAAGCAAAAATGTTTGTTTGGAGAACAAAGGTATCCCCCCTTTTGACTGATGCCTCCTTAACTCTCCGTCATCCAGTCAGTTCCAGCCACCACTTTCCTGGGCCCTCATGCTGAGAATTTGTCCGAAAGCCATTCATTATTTCTCTTCCATGTTAGCAAAGGGACAAAGGAAATGAGTACGGGCTGAGAAACGCCATCCACAGTACTCTGATGGATGCTTGGATAACGATGCATTATACCAAGAACTCCACACTACAGCATACATAATGGTGGTATCGCCCACAAGAGTGAGTCTTTTGGTTTCCTTTTTTTTAATTTTCATAATGTGCCTGTCTCCTTAGTTTCCAAAGACAAATGATGATGTATTGTTACACTAAAATAAGTTTTGCAAATTTCGTTGTTTTGAAACCCTACTACAGTGGATAAGGGATCAGTTATTTGGAAGGCAAACCACATCTCACAGCACTTTGCTATGAGAAATTAAACAGGACATAATGGACCTGTGACACTGAGAAAGTGTGTTTAAAATATGCATTTTCTGCTAAAGTTCACAAAATAAAAACACTTCCTGCAGAATCTATATTCACATTTCAGGCAGATTACCTCATTTTTTAAACAATCACCTGAAAAAGTTCATTACTTACACCAAGAAATAACAAACGATGGTTCAATACACCTCAATGTGTTCATTGGAGTAAAGCATTATATATTCACCTGAAAGATTGCAACAATTTGTTTCAGTTGCTCCACTTACACACCAGTGGTATTATTTTTCTTAAGAAAACTACATCCTCATGAGCAGCATCCAGTTTTCCAGAGTTTGCTGCACCATTCAAATGAAAAATATTACCTACAAGTTTTGTAACGCTACTTCCTGATTTAATATTCTAAATTAATATGGAATTAATGAGATAGGTCTTATTAAAATTAGTATGATAAGGAGAAAATAAATTTTAGTTGATGAAAAGAAAGCAATTTTAACACGGCAGTGTTTGATTAGGAGGCTACAAGCCTACTACATTAAATATTAAAAAGATATGTACTGTATTTCTGTCAACTCAAGAACTCCGTTTAATGGGATAGCATTTCTTCTTAATTTCACAGAATGCAGATACAGCCACTGCTGGTGAACTCTTCTCATCACAGGCAAATTTAGCAGCACTAGGGCTGTTCTGTATGCAGCAGAGCAATTTTTCAGACTCCACAGCTTGAATGTCACCAGACCAGTCTTCCTTCCTTCCTTAATTTCATAACCAAAAGAAAGACTGGCAAGAACAACCATTAGTTAACTACAAATAATGGCACCAAAACTATGACACGTTGTGAACAACTGAGGTGCGTTAACCTACTAAAGCAAATTTCCCTATACCTTGATCAATGCCTCTGGTTCTTCTCTGCCTAACAACAGCATACTTCATTCTCTTATAAATAGTTTTAACGCAGAACCTGACCTTGGTTGTTCAATAAAGATGACTGGTTTTGAGAGTGACCTATTTGCTATTTGTCTTAGACTGTATTGTGTTTGAGACTCCACTATCAATTTTCAGATACAGTGCTTTAAACTTTTGAGGAGAACTGGCATGTAGTATTTCATAAACTAGTAGTAATTTGAAACATCAACTTACATGTAAAACATTTTTTTTTTTAATTAAGCAAAAGAATAGCATTTATGGCAATCCAGTACTGGTGAAACAATTTCAAAACTTAATAAGCTGAAATCACCATGTCCTATTTTTAATTCTCTACAATTTTTCTTGTGATCAGTATGATAGACTAAACTCTGAAGAGTTGTCCTGGAATCACATCTGACAGTTGCCACACTATGAGAACTTGAAGCTAACAGCAATTGTATGCCTCCACTGCTTGTAGAAAGGGAGCAGATAAATAGAACCTATAGAAAACCTGTCTCCACAGTAAATTTGTGCTTGCATTCAGATGGAAATGTAGCTCCTATCGTTTCGAACAGACATAATCTTTTCACAGCTTCACGTAACTTAATGTGTATGCAGTTTACAAAGGAGACAAGGGAGTAACACAATAGCACATTCCTCCTGAAGACAAAATCAGTTTTTGCACAAACTCGGAAATACGTATACTACACCAAAATTCACATTGCAAGCAGATGCACTCTAAAAAGAGTCACCATGTCCCAGGTTACTCAAAATGAAAGCATACTGAAATATCTTTTTTATCAAAAAAAAAGAGCACCTGTTCCTTTAAAGCACTGCTAAATTATGCAAATACAAAATGCATTTTGGTACATATAAAACTTCAGTCTAAACAGAGCAGTGATAAGAGTTAATGGAGTTCTACTTATTTATTATCTTTTTAAGATTACATTTACTTACCCACAATTAGGAATTTAGTTTCATTGCTCATGCATAGTGGAAGATGATACAGCATTTATTCTCAACTCCTGGACGTATTCCTCTAGGTCCTCCTGGATTACATATATTTAAACACATTCTAGAGCTTCATTTAAAAATCGGTTTCATTCATGTCTGTGAGACAACCAAATAGACCTTTCAGCGATTTTGGTCGCACTACTACCTTGCTGTACAAACCAGGCTCAGTATGCCAACAGCCAATGCAATACCTTGCAAAAATCCCTAGCCAGCCATGAACAGCCTGGTTCCAAAATCAGGAGCTCAGAACTTGGCACACATTAACAACTCATGCTAACATACATAAAAAAGTCCCTCAGGCCTAAAAATTGTAATTTTTTACATAGCTCTTTGATGATCTATAAAACTCTACAGTGGCATGTAAATGGCAGGAGCTAATTCAGGACAATACTTGTGTTTTTTTACATTCCCCATGAAGACACTCTTGGGAGTCACAGTCATCATGCAAATTTTTACATCTTTAAACAAATGGGGTAAGGCAATCTTACCAGCTGAAAGGTCTGGCAACATTTCTGGCAGAATTCACATCCCATTTCCTTGGGGCTTTTTCTTCCTGCCCTCTGGCTTGGAATACTTACAACATACTTACTGTTTTTCTTTTAATTACCTTTGGGCAGAAATACTCCTCTGTGTATTTCTTCTCCCTACTCTAATATCTATCATGTCATAAAAATTCTTGATGGAAGAAGTATATTTTGATAGCAGCATGACAGACATGCTACCACAGCTCTTTAGATTTACTTCAGCTATTGTATGGAAATTGCATCTTACTTCCTGTAATTGAAGAGCTAGGTGCATTTGAATTTTGCAGGTGGATTTGACATTCAGACCCATAGGTTTTCCTCCGGCAGCACAAGCCACAGGATTTTGCCCTGAAGACCTGAAAAAGTCCGTTTGTCTTTTAGTAAGGCAAGTGGAAACTGCAGCTAACATGCAACAATACAAACTCAGATTACATACTTACTCTTTCCATACTAAGAACTATATACTTTATTTGAAATCTGTCTCTGCTCCTGTCACCTGCAACATGTACCTCTCAGCTCAGCTGAGTAAAATACCCAGAGATAACACAATAAAGAGCTGCTGAAATGCTTATGGAAATGGTACTCCTGGTAAAGAATAAATCCTAATGCAAGCACTAACATAGAAATTATTGATTTTATTATATTGCCCCAAATGACAAATTATCTTACTAGAAATTCTCATTATATAAACACAATCTTGAACATCATTGATTCTCCTTTTTAAAACTCACAATTTGAAATGCATCAATAAATATTTTGTAACCCTACTGGAACTCTGTATCTGATGCATCTGATGCATGAAGATGGGGTTCAGGAAATCAGAGGATGCAAACCTGTGTAAAACATATGTACACACTTGCACTTCTGATGATTTCTTCTTTCTAATAGTCAAAGTCCTTGTTAACCAACGACCCATTAAAGATGATACAGAAAAGTATTTTGTACAAGGTCTTGCATTCTACCTGATTCAAAAAACAGCTAAGGATTTTGAAATAAGTATGTAAATGAGAGACTATCCACTCACAGATACTTAGGTACTAAGGGAGCTATTGTTAAGGAATACATCTGGTGTAGGCAGCTCAGTTTGCAAGCTGCAATTTCAAGATACAGACTGAGATGCAGGTTGAGCTCTGGATGGGAGTCCAGAGAGACAAGAAGCCATGAACTGCCAACCCTCTGCATAACAAAAGGCCCAAACACTGGTGGCCAGGTGCATGGACACATACACATAGCAGGAGCTGAAAACTCACAGGCACTTGGACTGTGAGGGTGTAAAAGCCCAGGGATTCCTTTGTTCACACTCCTTGGATGTGACAGCTTGAGCTGGTTCTGTGTTACTGTCAATAAATGGCTTTCTAGAACTAGAGATAGGAACGTCTGCTACGGGAAACCTCGGGTCAAACCAACAAGGAAACATGGTCTGACTGCATGTGAGTGGAAAGTACGGGGAGGGGGGAGACAAGCAGGGTCCTTGTCTCACCAGAGCTGCCCGCTTTGAAGGGGCTTCAGTCCCAGCAGCTGAAGTCTCCAGAACTGGGAGTGTGACTGCCAGAGATTCTTGGGAATGGTAAGAGTGGGAAGTTCTCTTAACGGCTATCATCTCACTAAAAGCAAGTGGACTTCAACAGAAAGCTCTGTGAAGAACAGAACTATCTTGGTTTACATTTGCAGTGCTGATGCAATGTACTTGCTGAAGACACGAACTTGGTGTAAGCAAACTCCTTAGAACTGAGACTGGTTCACACCTCATATTTTAAACACCAAAAATGTATAGTGTACTTTCACAGACACAACAGGCAGCTTCTGTGTTTGTGCAGGTCTCTTTTCCATTATTTAAAAATACTTTTAACAAATATTATAGCTGAGGGTACATTTCAGATGTCAGCTGAAAGTGTTATGACAGATATTTGGATGTAACAGAATCCTAAATTAAGAGAGAAGGGAGAAGGTCCAGAGAGTGGCAAAACAGGTGAAACTTCTGCTACAAGAAATGCCATACCGAGAAAAGAGAAGTCTCTGCTAAACTAAAATAGCCTGAATTAATACTAAAACAACAAAAAGTGGAGGAGTTTGAGTAGCTTTATAGAATTGTGTACATCATCTTGTAGAAAACATCACGTTCACCACAGACACTGTTTATAAACTTTTAGCAGTTCTGGAAACATGGTTGTTTTAACAAACACCTCAGACAGCAGAAATATCTCATTCACCTAAGATGCACCTTCACATCCCTTGACTTTATAAAGGGTGTTATACTTTGACCCTTCTAAAGCTGTCTTCTTCAATGACCTTCACATGAACACCATGAAAACATTTCAGTTAATCTTCACGACTCATCTTTCATAATAACCACAATAAAGAGGATGGAAGCAGGGACACAGCCACTAAACAAAAAGGGACATAAAAATTGTTAGAAGTGATACAAAATTCGTAAAGATAGTTCCTCTAAATCAATCTGATACCAGATCTTAATCTTTGTAATAAAGTGCAACATTCTGTGTAATTTTGAGTGCAATTATGACCATGGAAGGCCATTATAGATAGCACTGTACTGCGCAGCAGTAAGGAAGGAGACAGCTTTTCTTCTTTTGAAGCTCTTCTTCTGGGTGTGGTAATTTGTCTCTTTTTCGAAGAAAGACAAAGAGGTGCCCTCTTCAGATGCAGCGTGGGTTTGTAAATTCTAAGGACATTCAGTCTGACATTCAGCTCTTCTGCCTGTGGAGGTGCAGGATGTTAAGTTTCTCGTGAGGAAGATATTAACAATGACATGCTAATATTAACAAATAGGTTAATACTAATTATTGTCTCACCTGTGTTACACAGAGTGCCAAAATATGCCACTCAAGACTGTTTTTTACAGCATCAAGCAGGTACTTCTGGAATCTGCTGTGAACATTCCCCAGAGTCTTTAACTGCTACAGTGACTTTTGAAATCGATGTGTACTGTTTAATTGTTTTTACAAAGCTCCAGAATCAGAATTGTTAAGCTTTCATCTATCACATTTCAATTTTTAGGGACAGCAGGAACAATGTATGTGCAAAAACATAAAACTAATCCACCATTAAAATATATTTTCTATACTAAGTCTTACTCCTGAAGAAGGGAATGGGCATTTTCTCATTCTAGTAGCTTGCATACTATTTTCACTTGCATTCTATTTTCAAAGAATTTCTCTGTGATTGTCTGTTGTGGTTTTTTGTTTATTTGTCTGACTGTTTTTTGTTTGGATGTGGGGGGTTTTGTGTGTTTGGTTGTTTGGAGGTTATTTTGTTGGGGTTATTTTGGCAGAGGGGGTTTGTGGGGAGAAGAGGGCAGCAGGGTATTCATGTCCATAATGATTTTTTTTAAATAGTCAGACTGCAGAATTTATTCTGAGCTCTGGAGAAAGACTGGACCCAAGAGGTTTCAGTAATTGAACAGACCAAGCAAAGCTTTGATTTGCTACAATAGCTATCTCCCAGTCTGGAAACCTGAAGAGGAGCTCCTTTTTCTAGTCATGTAAAAATAGATATTTGAAGAAGCTTTCCCCAGACTTCTTCACAAATCTGTGCTGGATTTAGGACATCTTTATAAATACAAATATTGAAGGCAGACTGTTGGAGACAGCAAATATCAATATATCAAATAGTTGCTTCAGTGGTTTTCAAAGCACAGTGATTGCAAAGTACAGAGTGCTTTCATTCACTGGAACACCACAGACTTTCCAGGAAGAGAAGAGAGATTGCAAATCCTCTTCATCTC
This sequence comes from Aleadryas rufinucha, assembly GCA_013397815.1. Classification (NCBI taxonomy): domain Eukaryota; kingdom Metazoa; phylum Chordata; class Aves; order Passeriformes; genus Aleadryas; species Aleadryas rufinucha. The sequence goes on from VZTH01002635.1 coordinate 159,387, forward strand.
CTTTAGTGATATAAAGCACCTCGGAAAAGGGTGTTAACATGCTGCCATTTTAAGAGCACATTTTAACTTGTTCTTTTAGATATGAAGGCATACAATTTGTACAAGCACCTAAGTCTCAGGAAGAAGACAGCTTTTTGCTTAAGAGGGTCCAAACCTTATCACACTAGTAATAATTTTTAAAAAGTCTTTTAAACATGTAACTGCATGTATTTGCATTTTTCTGGAAGAGAACTTAGGTTTTATTTAGAAAGAAAACTTCCCTTCCCAGCTTTCATCTGTTCTCATGCTCTAATTAGTCAATTAATTTAGCAAACAAGACTTAGAATATATCAAAGGGCCAGCACAAGTAGTCTGTTTTGTGGTCACACAGCAAACTTAAATGTGCACTTGCAAATTTTTGCTTAAGAAACAGACAAAACACAACAGGATTCTTGCTACAGTTAGCAGTTATTACTAGACAAAGACTTAAGTTACCTACAGAACACAGGAATTTCCTTTGGCACTAAGGCTGAATTTAGACCTTGCACACTAAAGGGCATTGCAGCCTCATGAGGGGCCCTCCAAATCCTCCAGATCTGCCATCTGTCCTGGAGGACACCTGCTCTCAATTGCTGCTACTGCTGTTCTTCTGAAGTAAAGATAAAAGCAAAGACCTTCTGACTTGCCCTGAGGATTATGTCTTGCCTCTACAACCTAAACCCCACTACTCTCCTACCCAATGCACTCGACAGTGTCAGAACTCACTGAGCCCTTGGCTTTCAAAGCATCATTTGAAAAGTGCAGCAAGTGGCTGAGATGACAGAACTGCCTTTCATAACATCACCACCCACAAGGAGGGACACCTTGGCTCAACCACAGAGACCGCAAAAGGGACACAAGTCCCACAGCTCGACCCCACAGATCCTGCCCCAAGGACCAGCCAAGAGGACCAAAAGTGCCAGCTCGTTCTGCAGAAGCTGTGTAGGGGAGGGAAAGCAGTTGCCCATGGCCTGACCCCTTCTCTCTGTTTTTGGCTGTCTCCTTGAGCTTACTTTAAATTTCTGTTCTGGGAGAGGAGACTGGAAGTCAGGACTACCTTCTGAAAGGCATGCCACTCTGTCAATGAGTAACAGCATCATGCTTTCTTGCTTGAGCTATTTTTCCCCCCAACCTGATCTGTACAAAATGAGATTCACTTGATTTAAACTGGCACAAGAAGTTAAGAGGGAGAATGCTATTATAGAAAAGATACAGATAGACAGGTACAGTTCTTCTATATATAAAGAGAGACACCTCTCACTAGACCAGGTTACTCAAAGGGATGGAGCAACCGCAGCTTCTCCAGGCAGCCTGCTCCAGTGCCTTTCCACCCTCACAGCCAAGAACTTCTTCCTAGTATCTAATCTAAATCCACCCTTTGTCACTTTAAAGCCATTATACCTTGTTCTATCACTTTGTGCCCTTATTAAAAGCTCTCTTACAGTATTTTTCAGTACCTAATCATGCCTGTCTTTCATACAATGTACCTTCATAGAATAATGCAGCGGGACCAAGAATGTGAATTCAAGAACGTGACTGAATTAATTATGTCCTAATTGCATTTAGCACTCTCACAGAAATCACTTGCCCCCACATGAAAACTGACACTGTTGAGAAATGTGAGAGAATAGCAGGAGTTTTTTCCTCAAAGAATACAGAATGAGAAACCATCAGGTGCCAGAAACACTTTAAAGAAGTGTGACTACTTTAGCCAAATCCACTAATGCATGCTGCATATGTATTTTACCGTAAAAAAGATAATTCGATAAAAATTGGAATGTGATTCTTAAATTATGATTTTATTTGATTTTTCAGTAAATAAATCTTACACTAAATATATACTGCAACTACCAATATTTCATATGAGCTATATTAACTCACAGTAACAGTCAGTTACTAATGCTCCACTAATGTTAATTTGACCAAACCCATAATACTACAACCATTTGTCTATTCCTTAAGGCATAAAATAAGCACATTTGATTTCCTAGAATTTTTCTATTACTTAAAAATGAAAATTATTTTCCCTATTCTCTTTCTATTCGCACAAAAAGTCGTTTCTTTGAAAAGTTACTCACAATATCTGAAGGAAAACCATGAGATAAGTTGAAGTGAAACTAAATCCTTGTTTTACCTGAAGCTTATACTGGCCAGTCATGCAAAAATCACCTGTCTTAGTGTGACCAATAGCTGTCGAAATACTCAAGGAAAAGCACACACTAACAGTCCTGGCAGTCAAAACCAACACATGTACCTTGCAGTCAACATAAGCAGCACCTTGTAAAACAGAGGCAACAGTTGTCTAAATGGTTCCTAAAGAATACACAATCCTAGACATCTTGATACAGACATTAGTGAGACTGAAAAGAAAAATCAAGGAGGAGATATATTGTCTACATTCCAGATAACATTGGTATTTTTTCTTGGTTGGGGAAACTGAGTTTATTCCAAAGTTTGGTGATGGGAAGGAAAGAGAAGAAAAGTACCTTGATGGACAACAATGATAATAAGCAAACTTAATGACTTGTTCCAGCCTTTCATTGGGGTAAAATGGATAGTTTGGCATAGGTCTACATTTGCTTCTGTTATGCTTTCATAACAGAACATCCTTTCACTAATTGCTGCTCCATTCCAAGCCTTTCAGGCTGTCACTCACAAGGCTTCCATTTCATAGCATAAAACTAGGCTAAAGAAGAAAAAAAGAGTAATTCATAGTATCCATTATCACTCAGCTTGGCAAAACAGTTCCTGTATGTTTTTTGTATTTGCAAAATGCCTATGCATACTTCACAGAACTTTCAAAATTATGATATAAATTCCTGATTGTTATAAAAGTTTGTACTAGTTTTTGGCTTGGTTTTTTTTACTCTGAACATTTTATGGACATCCAGAAATTAGTGCTTTTTCATAGTAGCAAACCAAAATTTTGCACTATTCATTAAAAATTTTAATAAACGTTGCAATAATTTGTTCATTGCTTTCTGTACTTTTCATTAAAATGATAAGACTTTTATATCCTAAGTGACTAAGCAGAGAAAGACTGTATATATAATAGGTTTCAGAAGTACAGTTTAAGAAATGCATCTATTTCCAGTGACAATCAACCAATAGGTTTGCATCACCCTGACCAAAATAGTTCTTGAAGGCGAACAAGCCTCACAGAACCAATCTGCATCGTCTGTATTAAGGCCACTTAAAGTATGGGAGAGGGATGGCAGGAAAGGTACTGCCAAAAACCGGAAAATTCACAGGAGTCTGTTATGAGAAACAGGAGTCTTAGAATGGTGTCTTGCTAACAGGCAAGACACCCATTGGTTTCCCAAATGCTACTCAACAAGCTGCTTTTGTTTTCTCTTCTTTCTTCTGGAATACAATGATCAATAGGAGCTGTTAAAGGAAAACAGTTTAATCTTGTAGCTCACAGCATGAAGACTCACAAAAAATAAGCTGAAGTCTATGAGATCTATCAGCCAAAGACTGAATTTTGAACTCATCTTCAAATATAAATATTTAAATAGTATCATGAAGGGAAAACCATGAGCATGGAGTAATTCTTACTCCATGTAAGGCTTACTGATACTACCACTATTTTGGCACTTTTATATTAACAGTAATACTTTGTTAAGGTTTCTCATTTCAAACAAATTCATACCTATGTGCACTCACACAGTTGCATGTAGCATAACACATTTCCAGAAAAGCTGATATATTTTTCCTGCTTCCTATTATTATGTACATTCTAAACCATGCTAGCTTTGGGCCTTAATATTAGTTCCATATCTCCTGTGTATTCATTTCATTTGGATTTTTTAAAAATTCCAGCCTTTCTAAGAAAGAAAAAAGACAATTTGGAGTATCACTGTCCCTTCAATTTACAGTAACAGAAGCTTAACACATATCTGACAGTTGGCCTTACAGATGGAAAGTACAGTTGACAAAGACACTGAATTACTCCACACCTTTCTTTTGTATGGATGAAAGCAGCTAACACATGAATAAAGATCAGCTGGCTTCCTAGAATATTGAGGTTATGTAGAATCTTAGTCCACTATAGATACTTTGCATGTCCTTTAAACAAATGCCCAGCTGTGCAGAAAGTTACATAAGCAGATACCTCAGTCTATGTATTGAGAAAAAGGGTCTACTTGACTAAATCTTGTATGAAATGATAGACCGTAGCCTAGATATACTCCATGTGGATTTTATTCTGCAGAGTGCTAAGAAACAGCAGTCATCTCAGCAACTAGAAGTGAACATCCCTCACTGCTATTATGCATTAGTGAAATCTTAATTTATTACATGGCACTGACCTCCTCCTAGGAAATAGAAGTCATTAACCAAAGCTATCACTGAGATGACTAATATTTTAGAGTACTATCCAAAAAGAGTCTCAGATGTCTGGCAAGAAAATATGTTATATATTACAACTATCTAAACTTTTATGATACTTTTCACATTAATGATAAAATGTGTTACGGAGTTCGGAAAATATTGTAAGCATTTTTTCCTTTCATATTCTTAATGCTTATTTCTATTTCCTCCTTTAAAAGTCTACTCTTTTTTCCCTATGTATTAGGAAATGGAGAATAACTTTTCTGAAAGCAGACATCTGAAGTGAAAAATTAAGAAATAAGATCCATCAGAGGAGGACTGCCTTCTGCTAGGCCGCAAAAATCTCATGCCTAAATTAAAATTGTATCTATAAAAAGCAAAGTGAATCACTGAAACGCTCTTGCCATGCAACTTAAATCATCAGCATGTTTTGTCAGTCAAATACTCAAACATATTGATGCATAAAAAAAGGATGCAGAATGGCTGTTAAACTTATTAAGTTGCTATTCAGGGGTCTTTTCTTCATGTGCAATTAAAGTTAAAAACGAAAAAAGGTGACTGTCAAAAGTATGTAAGCTCACATAAAGATTCTGGAGACCACTTTACTAGAACAAGAATATGCAAATGAAACTATAAACTTGTACACCAAAAATTTATGACAGAAGTATTAAAAATCTGAGACACACCAAAGTGTAAATTTAATTTATGCACAGAAATTCTCCAGTGCATATATACATATACACATACTTACCTAATATTATACTCATTAAGTAGTACCATAGTTATTGTGCTTGATGCCCAACAAATCAACAACTCTATCATTGCATTAGATTGGTTAATTTCTTCCATTAAATCTTGCCTAACAGAAAGAATCATCAGGAAGGTACACCCCAATGTGTTCCAATTTTATCACCAAATTATAGAACTAAACACAATGGGGAGACTGTATTTCTGTGCCTTGCTTTTTTTTCTCTGTCAGCATTAATTCAGTTATATCTCAGTAGTCATTCATGCTAAATCATTCACATCTGTAAACTCCCAGTTCGATAATATCACCTCCTAAGCCTCTGTAACCTTCTGGATTCTCATCTTCACTGTGCACAGATCAGAACATCATTATTTACCTCAGATCTTAGCCAAATGTCTTCTAGCCAATTTGCTAGCTGCAACTAAGATTGAAGATGAGTAACAGCCTTAATATTTTTCATCTGCAACTGTTTAATTCTTTCATATTCTTCTCCTGCATTGCTCCTGTTGACAGAAACATTTTCTTGAGTTTTAGAAAAGTTTATTGAATGAGAGTGAAAAAGTGCATTATTTTGCAAGTTATTCTTGAATCCAACCAGCAGATGAAAAGAAGAAAGAAATTATAACGGAATGGTACTGAATTTAATAATTGCTTAAAGTAATCTTTTTTTTCCTTTCTGTATAAAAGTCTGCAAGCCATTTTAAATACAGAAAAAAAAGTAACAAACAGAACTTGTTTTTAAATCAGTCCATTATTTTAGAGAAGTATACAGGGTAGTAAATAACCAAGCAGTGTCTCACATTAAAGATGTTCTGGGAAACCAACAAACAAAAAGATCTCTGTTCGCATTGGTTTTCCATAAATTCCAAATATTTTTTTTCCATAATTTTCCTATAAACCTATATAAGATGTGATAATTAAAATCTCTGTGAAAACAATTATGAGGGTTTCTCATATTGGATAGCAAATGCTAACTCATATGCACCCAGTGCTGAGAATACTCTTCAAACTTGTTAACACGAGAAAATCTTCTCATGAGGCAGCTACTAAATCATTACTGTGATTCCCTTTCTACCCACACTGCATTTAATGAAGTTATTTTAAGTCTCTATGAAAAATCATGAAGAAAGATCACCAGATTTCACAATTGCTGCTTTGCTTCACCCACTCACTGCGTCCACAAGGTACTTCCTCCACTCATCTCAGGACCAGCTTCAGAGTCAATGTCCTGATCTGAGATGCTCCAGCAAAGGCTAGGCCTTGAGCTATCGGGCAAGACACCTAGAGTGCTCCAGTATTATTTACAGCTTAAGTATATTCCCAGTTTAAGAGATAGTGTCAAAACATATACCCATATGACCTAATACATCTCATAATTCCTGTTCCTCAGGTTTTCTTCATGAAACACTGACTACATGTCAAGTCCAAAAAGGCCCACAGAAGACCATGCCAGTAAGAGGCCATACTAGAAGTCCTGCAAGAACGTTAATTCTGCCTTTTAACAGGTAAAGCAATAACAATGCACTGGCAAAGCAAAACAAAGAATCCATCCACTACTTCCCGTGGACTGGCTGGTGTTCTCCATGTCCAGGGAAGGAGGACTCCATCATGCCTAACAGGCCACAACTATTAAAGCACAACCCACTGTCATAAAAGCCAAAACCTTCCAGATGGCACCAGCCACAAAACCAGACAATGATCTGCATTATGTATCTGCTCCTGGCTGTCCCTATGTCTCTAACCAGTAGGATAGATAAGAACATGACTTAGGGACCAATATTTTTCACCTGCCTCACCAGGGCTTTATAGTCTTCCTTGATCCTACCTGGTTTTAGGCTTGCAGCATCATTTGTAACCACCTGAAAAAGTAATAGCAAGTAGTAGTCCATCCTCTTGGCAATCTTGGGTACACTCTTGGTTTGGGCTGCCTAGGAAGGTGGTGGAGTCACTGTCCCTATAATCCCCGCCATGCCCAATAAAGAATGGAGGTAGCCCTTGCCCCTCCTTTTTCCATTTATGTATTTATAAAAATATTGGTTATTATCCTTCACAGAAGTGGCAAAATTAGGCTCTAATTGGGCTTTCACCTCTCTAATTTTCTTCCTACACGACCTAGCAACATCCTTAAACATTTCCTGAGCTGCTCACCTCTCTTTCCAAAGGTGATACACCCTCCTTTCTTCCCTTAGTTCTTTCAAAAGCTCATCAGCCTGGTCATCTTTCCTGTCAGTTCATCTTTCAGCACACAGGGACAGTCTGTTCCTGTGCCTTCAAGATTTTTTTCTTGAAGGACATCCATCCTTCCTGGACCACTTTGTTTTTAAGGGCTGTTTCCCAAGGTATTCTCTGAATCAGTCCTTTGAAAAGACTGAAGTGTGTCCTCTAAAAGTCCAGAGTGGAGGTTTTGTTGATGCCCTGCATTGTTTCACCAAATATCGAGAACTCTCTTATTTCATGGTCACTGTACCCCAGACAGCCTCCAACCACCAAGCCTCCCACCAGCTCCTCTCTGTTTGCAAACAGCAGGTCTAGCAGAGCCCCACCCCTGGCAGGCTTGCTCACCAGCTGTGACAAGAAGCTCTCCTCCATACATTCCAAGAAACTCCT
>VZTH01002635.1:167607-208110 GCA_013397815.1 Aleadryas rufinucha
ATGCTCCAGCAAAGGCTAGGCCTTGAGCTATCGGGCAAGACACCTAGAGTGCTCCAGTATTATTTACAGCTTAAGTATATTCCCAGTTTAAGAGATAGTGTCAAAACATATACCCATATGACCTAATACATCTCATAATTCCTGTTCCTCAGGTTTTCTTCATGAAACACTGACTACATGTCAAGTCCAAAAAGGCCCACAGAAGACCATGCCAGTAAGAGGCCATACTAGAAGTCCTGCAAGAACGTTAATTCTGCCTTTTAACAGGTAAAGCAATAACAATGCACTGGCAAAGCAAAACAAAGAATCCATCCACTACTTCCCGTGGACTGGCTGGTGTTCTCCATGTCCAGGGAAGGAGGACTCCATCATGCCTAACAGGCCACAACTATTAAAGCACAACCCACTGTCATAAAAGCCAAAACCTTCCAGATGGCACCAGCCACAAAACCAGACAATGATCTGCATTATGTATCTGCTCCTGGCTGTCCCTATGTCTCTAACCAGTAGGATAGATAAGAACATGACTTAGGGACCAATATTTTTCACCTGCCTCACCAGGGCTTTATAGTCTTCCTTGATCCTACCTGGTTTTAGGCTTGCAGCATCATTTGTAACCACCTGAAAAAGTAATAGCAAGTAGTAGTCCATCCTCTTGGCAATCTTGGGTACACTCTTGGTTTGGGCTGCCTAGGAAGGTGGTGGAGTCACTGTCCCTATAATCCCCGCCATGCCCAATAAAGAATGGAGGTAGCCCTTGCCCCTCCTTTTTCCATTTATGTATTTATAAAAATATTGGTTATTATCCTTCACAGAAGTGGCAAAATTAGGCTCTAATTGGGCTTTCACCTCTCTAATTTTCTTCCTACACGACCTAGCAACATCCTTAAACATTTCCTGAGCTGCTCACCTCTCTTTCCAAAGGTGATACACCCTCCTTTCTTCCCTTAGTTCTTTCAAAAGCTCATCAGCCTGGTCATCTTTCCTGTCAGTTCATCTTTCAGCACACAGGGACAGTCTGTTCCTGTGCCTTCAAGATTTTTTTCTTGAAGGACATCCATCCTTCCTGGACCACTTTGTTTTTAAGGGCTGTTTCCCAAGGTATTCTCTGAATCAGTCCTTTGAAAAGACTGAAGTGTGTCCTCTAAAAGTCCAGAGTGGAGGTTTTGTTGATGCCCTGCATTGTTTCACCAAATATCGAGAACTCTCTTATTTCATGGTCACTGTACCCCAGACAGCCTCCAACCACCAAGCCTCCCACCAGCTCCTCTCTGTTTGCAAACAGCAGGTCTAGCAGAGCCCCACCCCTGGCAGGCTTGCTCACCAGCTGTGACAAGAAGCTCTCCTCCATACATTCCAAGAACCTCCTAAACTGCCTCTTTTCCACTGTGCTGAGTTCCCAGCAGATATCAGGCAGGTTAAATCTCCTACAAGAACAAGGACTGGCAATGTTGAGACATCCTCCAGCTGCTTGAAAAATCATTCATCTCTTCATCCTGGTTGGATTGGACTTCTGCATAAATCCACAAATTACACATTTTACAAGCCAAATTTAAAATAATGTAAGTATGAAGAGGAGGTAATTACTCACTGAAGCATCAAAGCTCAGCTTTTCACATATCTTAATTAGCTGCCGCTATAAATATAAATTCCTCATGTGAGAATGACACTCAATATCCCTCAATTCAAGGTATTGCAGGACGCCCAATTAAAAAAATAAAATAATAAAAAATCAGACCACTGAGCTTAATGCTTTGCTGTTGATGCTGGCAGCTTATGTTCTCTAGCATTTAATCATGGTACTACAAGTAACAGTGATCCTAAAATTTGGATTAGGCACAATAAATTCATTTAACATAAATTAATCAGTGAGATTAAACACCATTGTTGGAGACTGAATCTGACAAGAGCATGAACGAGCAACAAGAATTTTCATTATTCAAGAACTAAAATAACACCATCACTGAATTCAGAACATGATGTTATTACTGTATTTTTACATGGACTAGCTTTACAACTCCATTAAACTGGGCAGAGATTACAGCTCCATTTAATGGAAAAAATAAACTTTTGAAGTAGAAGGTTCTTAAATTAATTGTTTCACCTTAGTGCGACTTTGTGACTTTTGATTGAAAGAACACTGCAGAACACAGAGCTTTTTGACTTTGGAAAGATACAGGTCACTAAAGAAACTGAAAAAATTAGGTCGTTAGATTTTAGTCTTTATTTGAAGTACTAATGAAAAACAACAGTAATTTTCTCTAATATTTATTTCTTCTCTGTTTTCATTGCCCATACCCTTCCAGACAGCTTTAACAACTACTTCAATCATCACTTAAACATAAAAAGTTTATAATGGCATGCTATAGGAATTTTTTTTAAAAATGGTTTTTAAACTAAGGTTTTTGTTTTATATTATGAAAAAATCTGATTTCACTAGACTGTAAAAGCATTATTTAAGGAAGACTGTCTGAAAAATCTCTTATATTTACTGATGACTATTACAGAAGTACAAATTGAATTAAACTTGTACTGAAAACATGAAGTCTCCATAGCTCATTTATTCTGTACAGAAACCTGTATCATTTCTACAGAAATAAGCTTATCTTGTAAATTATACTGCTAATCCATCAAATTCACATGGCAGGGTAGGTACAGCTTCGTATTTATTAGAGATTCACTTATAAAACTGACAATTTGGCACAGTCTGTGAGTCTGTGAGTCTGTACTCAGCATAACAGGACAAGTTAGAATAAAAACTGAATCATACAGAGAGGCAAGTTCAAGTCAGTGAGGATAAAGCATGCTGACAGGACAGCAGTAAAAGAACACTCAATTTTTTCAGTATCTGGCTTAGAACTCACCAAACTCATCTATTTTGTTTCAACACTGGTATCTTAAGCATTAAACACTAAAATGAAAATTAAAATGTTTCTCCTATCTGAAGAATTTATCAATCTTCCATTTAAAGAAAAACATTTACAAGGTGATGGTAACAATTCTGAAATACCTGGAATCAAACAGAAATTTCCACATACCTGCGCAAAGTCCTTGGAAACAAAATGCTGGTTTCAGGAGAACTCACAAAGGGTTCAGGAGGACTCACCAAAGGGCAAGAATTACACTTTGCCAATTGGCCAAAAGGCCAAAACCAAAGTTGTTTCATTACAGCAAAGAGGAACACAGAAAATGGAAGCAACACAGCAGTCAGATGGATGCATTTGAATATAAAACTGGCAGCTCAGAACTCAACTTTTTTTTCAGCTGAAAACCTCCAGACACATACAAAAACCAGAATAATTTGCAGCTTCAGCTAGACAGGAAACTCTGACCCCTCCCAGATGGCAATGGAGATGAGGCAAAGGAGACAGACTTCATCTGCTGCACTTCTAAGCTAAGTTTTAAAATTTTATTTTGGCTTGAACTGATTTTTGGGCCACCATATACAACTATCTGTCTGTTTAGAAAGATCCCATCGGGAGGTCCTGCCTTACATACTCAGCTTATCGTACTGGAGTCCTGTGCTTTTCTCATTTATTTCTCACAAGAGGTCAAGAAGAGTGGTCTATGAAATCGTGTAAGACTTTGATTCAGAGAGCGCCTATCAGCCAGATATTCTGCGCGATGCCATAAAATATATTCTCTGAAAGAATGATTGAGTGTTTTAGAACACTGTGGAAGATGGTATGAGGAGCAGTATAATGTACTGCATCAGGAGTCCTCAGCTCAGTCATGCACTTCATAAATATCCTCCAGTAAGAAAATACTAATTCAGTTTACTCTTACCTGTTTCCAAACTGGCAGTAATGAGGAAAATGCCAGATACAGTGGTGCAGCACCTGAAGTGGTGAAGCACCAGGATATGCACAGCAGTACAGGTACTTCAGGACTAGCCTTCCACCCTCACACCAAAAATACCCAGCTTGGAAGCATACTTGCATTCTGAACTTTTTCCAAAAAATCATGGACAAGCCACGATGATTATTTTTAGTAATTTGTAGCAAAATTAAATTTTAACAAAAATCTGGAGCAACAATAAATAAACAGGAATGTGAAGATTTAAATACGAGTAAGATTTATTTTTAAAAATGGCAGAAGGGTTCCCTGACAGGAAATCTACTCTAGAATATTTTCTAATAAACCAGTCTTGGTGAACAAAAGTATTTAAGAAATAGTTTGAATGTAACATTTTAGACAGCTTCTCCAGAACAGTTTCTTGGGAAAAAACCATACAAACAGCTCTGCAATTTTTTGCACTTTGAGGGCATAAAAGAGGCTGAGACAGGAGCCTAGTCTCCAAAGGCAGATTAGCTAAATTCATGAAGCAATGTATGCACTTTAGCTTTGCAGTGCTGCTCTGCAGCATTTCTGCCAGAACTTGGTAAAGAAAGATAATATTCCCTAAATTACACAGTATCTAATCCTAATATAATCACAGCAGAAAAACAGCTTTTGTATAATTTTGTTTATGGATATTTTTCTGTCTCTTAGCATGATCTGGAAAATGATAGAAGACCTGCAACTGGCAGGAAGAGGAAGAGTCCGTAGCCACAAGCAGCACAGTGTTTCAGCCAAAGTTGTCCCAGCTCATGGGACAACTATGGATCAATAGATGCTAAATCACTCTGTTCTCACCATTTCACACTTAATCTTTTTAAAAGAAGAGTATCTTCCATTCCATGGATGTTCTGTTCTAGACAATGGATTAATGTCACATGTGACTTGCCAAGTAGCCATCAATACAGCCTACATAACAATGCTCTCTCCATTTTCATATTTCATGATGAGCACATGTGACTCATGCATCTCACTTGTTCTATTTATTTCTACTTTATTCTCCTCTACTAAAAATATTCTACTATTCTGCTAAATTCATTTCAAAACTCAACAGTGACATTAATAGATGATTTCATGGTGAATGATGACATTATTAGGATAAATTGGATCATAAAGATAAATATGGCCATTTCAGATAAATGCATTTTGACAAAGGCTCTATCTGACTGGACTGCTGCCTCTGAAAGTGCTGTCCCTCAGCCACATCAGAAGTGTCCCTGGATCCTCTCTACAGATACAAGAGACGAAAGGTGACACGCCTGATGCCTGAGCTGCCCTCTGAGGAAGAGGGGCAGTCACCCAAAACCACACTCTGAAGTTACTCAGTGAAATAAGCAGAGAGCAATCTCTCAGGCTGTCTGTGTTATCAACAGTGTTTATTGGCAAGGCAACACAGACTCCACAGGTTGAGCAAAATCACCAGGAAAGTCTGTGGTCCTCAAGACCAACCAAAAGATTAATCAAGTTTCTAGTACTGCCAGAACCCCCCTCCAAAACATGTACCTTCATCTCATTTTATGGTTTTCATACATGATGAGTATTTTTACCAACATAAATGAATCTCTATTCCCCCTGCCCTGCCCCCTTAAAATTTCTAGCAAAATATTAGGCCTTCTATTTGGATGCTCAGTAATATCTTGCTGGTTTTGATACTGAATTACTTCACACATTTTTAAAAATATGCTAGATCTCTAAAATGATAATTTCATATTCAAGTTTCAAAGACTCCATACACTTCCATGTTCAAGTAACTCGCCTGCGCCTTTTTAAGCACCAAATATATCAGTCACTAAACATGAGACCAGTTTATGTCATATACAACTCTCCTGTTCATAGTCTAATATGTTCAATTAGCAACCAGATCAATTTAGTGCTCACATTTCTGTTCCACATTAACTTTACTCACTTGAATATTACTTAACCTTAGATATAGAAAATAGCAACGCATTCAATCTCCCTTCCCTCTTTTTTTGTAATGAGCATTTTTTATACATTTAGTAATTTTCCTGTTTAGCATGAAAGGACAGACATACACCCTGGTTTGATACTGCAAACATTACATAATCAGAAAATCACAGAATAAGCTGAGTTGGAAGGGACTGATAAGGATCATCGAGTCCAATTCCTGCCCCTGCACAGCACCATACTCAAGTCACACTATATGCCCAAGAGCATTGTCCAAATGCTTCCTGAGCTCTGTCAGGCTTGGTGCTGTGACCACTTCCCTGGGAAGCCTGTTACGGGTCCCAACAACCCTCTGGGTCAAGACCCTTTTCCTAATATGCAACCTAAACCTCCCCTGACACAACTTCAGGCCATTCCCTCAGGTCCTGTCACTGAGGAGAGAAGAGATCTATGCCTGCCCCTCCTCTTCCCCACACAAGGAAATTGTAACTGACATGACGTCTCCCCTCAGTCTCTTTTTCTCCAGGCTGAACAGACCAAGTGACCTCAGCCACTCCTCATACGGCTTCCCCTCAAGGCCCTTCAGCACCTTTGTTGCCCTCCTTTGGACATTCTCTAATAGCTTTCTATCTTTCTTATATTGTGGTACCCAAAACTGCCCCCAGGACTCGAGGTGAGGCCGCCCCAGTGCAGAGCAGAGTGGGACAATCCCCTCCCTCGCCTAGCTGGTGATGCTGGGCCTGATGCTCCCCAGGACACGCTTGGCCCTCCTGGCTGCCAGGACACTGCTGACTCATATTCAACTTGCCACTGACCAAGACCCCCAGGTCCCTTTCTCTGTCTCAGCTTTCCAACCTCTCATTCCCCAGTCTGTCCATACATCCAGGGCTGCTCCATCCCAGGTGCAGAATCAGCACTTTCCCTTGTTGAACTTCATATGGTTGGTGATTGCCCAGCTCTCGAATTTGCCAAAGTCTCTCTGCAGGGCCTCCCGACCTTCAAGGGAGTCAACAGCTCCTCCAAGTTTTATATCATTTGTGAACTTACTTATTATCACTTCCAGCCCTGCATCCAGGTTGTTAATGAAGATGCTGAAGAGTACAGGGCCAAGAATGGAGCCTGAAGAACAGGTGAATAGGTCACCACTCTGATGTCACCCCATTCACTATCACCCTTTCTGCCCCACCCATGAGCCAGCTGCTCTCCCATCCTATGATGTGTTTATCCAGCTGTGTGCTGGACATTTTGTCCACAAGGATACTGGGAGAGACACTATTGAAAGCTTTACTGAAATTCAAAAAGAGTGCATCAACTGGCTTCCCTTGATCAAAGGAACTCGTAAATGGGGTTACCTTGTCATAAAAGGAAATCAGGTTTGATAAGCAGTACTTTCCTCTCATTAAGCTGTGCTGGCTGTGACTGATGACTGTGTTGTCTTTCAGATGTTTTTCAATACCTCCCTAAATAATCTTCTCCATAACTTTAGCAGGCACTGAAGTGAGACTGACAGGCCTGTAGTTTCTGGGGTCCTTCTTGCCCTTCTTGGAAATCAGGGCACCATTCACCACCTTCCAGTCAGCTGCGACCTCTCTGGATTTCCAAGACCACTCAAAAATCATCAAGAGAGGTTTTGCAGTGTCATCAGCTAAGTTTTTAAGGACTCTTGGATTAATCCCACCAGGCCCCATAGATGTGTAGGTATCCAGCTGGAATAGCAGATCCCACACAATTTCATGGCTGATCAAGAACTGATCATTCTCATAGTCATGGTTCTTCAGGTCAGGGCAGACACCATCTTGTTCCATCATTTGTGTTGAAGATGGAGACAGAGACTGCATTAAACACCTCTGCCTTGCCCATGTCCCTGTTTGTGAGGTGACCATCCTCATCCTATAACAGGTCAATGCTATTTTAACACTGCCTATTGACAATATATTTGAAAAAATTCTTTTTATTGTCCACCCAGTTCTGGCCAGCTTCAGCTCCATTTGAGATTTGGCCACACAGATTTTCTCCCTAGAGTGGCAGCACGATCTCTGTATTCTTCCCATGTCACCTGACCTTTCTTCCACTGGGCTTACACCTTCCTTCTTTGTCTTATTTTCCAAGAGAAGATTC
The DNA here is from genome assembly GCA_013397815.1 of Aleadryas rufinucha. Classification (NCBI taxonomy): domain Eukaryota; kingdom Metazoa; phylum Chordata; class Aves; order Passeriformes; genus Aleadryas; species Aleadryas rufinucha. The sequence continues at coordinate 175,468 of VZTH01002635.1, forward strand.
CTGTTCAGCCAGTCTGGCCTTCTGCCCCTCCTGCTTGATTTCTGATATATGGGAATTGCTGCTCTGTGCCCTTGGAAGGTGATGTTTAAAAAGTGACGAGTATTGATGGACCCCAGTACCTGCAAAAATATTTTCCAAGGGGATCTTACTAATTCCCTGAGCAGCCTGAAGTCTGCTCTCCTCACATGCAGAGCTGAGGTTTTGCTGGCACGTTTCTTCCTGTCAACAGAGATTTTAAACTCAATCACTTTGTGGTCCCTGTGGCCAAGATGGCTGCCAATCTCCATTTCACTCATGACACCCACTCTGCTGACAAGCAGTCAAGAGGACAACTTTCTGAGTTGGCTCCCTAAGGATCTGTTCCACAAAGTTCTCATCCAAGTTTTTCAGGAATCTTCTGGCCTGGGTTGTACCAGCTGTGTGATACTCTCAGTTAACTTCCGGCAAGCTGAAGTCCGCCATAAGGACAAGAGCAGTTGACTTGGAAGTGTCCCTTAATTCCTCAAAGAAACATCAGCATCATCATCCTGGCCAGGATAGTGATGTAGGCTCTCATGATGACATCCTCCTTATTGGTTTGCCCCATGATTCCAGAGGCTCTCAACTGTGCCACTGCCAACTGTGAGCTACATACATTCTAACCCTTCTATAACAGACACCCCTCCACCTCTCCCCAGAAAAAGCATTTTACTTAAAGCAGCACTCTTTCTAGCACTAGAAGATGCAGCACTGAACTTCAACACACAAGAAAAAAGAAAACAAAGAACAAATTAGGAAACAGCAGTACAGTCATCCTTTGTAGCAGTTTTGGAGACAACTGAAACATTTTGGAAAATAAAAAAAATCCCATTAATTAGGGAAGAGAAGCATATAACGGGTTTGACGGGAAGATGGGTGTAACAACTAAATATATGTATGCTACAAGAAGCAAGCTCTNCCCAGGTGCAGAATCAGCACTTTCCCTTGTTGAACTTCATATGGTTGGTGATTGCCCAGCTCTCGAATTTGCCAAAGTCTCTCTGCAGGGCCTCCCGACCTTCAAGGGAGTCAACAGCTCCTCCAAGTTTTATATCATTTGTGAACTTACTTATTATCACTTCCAGCCCTGCATCCAGGTTGTTAATGAAGATGCTGAAGAGTACAGGGCCAAGAATGGAGCCTGAAGAACAGGTGAATAGGTCACCACTCTGATGTCACCCCATTCACTATCACCCTTTCTGCCCCACCCATGAGCCAGCTGCTCTCCCATCCTATGATGTGTTTATCCAGCTGTGTGCTGGACATTTTGTCCACAAGGATACTGGGAGAGACACTATTGAAAGCTTTACTGAAATTCAAAAAGAGTGCATCAACTGGCTTCCCTTGATCAAAGGAACTCGTAAATGGGGTTACCTTGTCATAAAAGGAAATCAGGTTTGATAAGCAGTACTTTCCTCTCATTAAGCTGTGCTGGCTGTGACTGATGACTGTGTTGTCTTTCAGATGTTTTTCAATACCTCCCTAAATAATCTTCTCCATAACTTTAGCAGGCACTGAAGTGAGACTGACAGGCCTGTAGTTTCTGGGGTCCTTCTTGCCCTTCTTGGAAATCAGGGCACCATTCACCACCTTCCAGTCAGCTGCGACCTCTCTGGATTTCCAAGACCACTCAAAAATCATCAAGAGAGGTTTTGCAGTGTCATCAGCTAAGTTTTTAAGGACTCTTGGATTAATCCCACCAGGCCCCATAGATGTGTAGGTATCCAGCTGGAATAGCAGATCCCACACAATTTCATGGCTGATCAAGAACTGATCATTCTCATAGTCATGGTTCTTCAGGTCAGGGCAGACACCATCTTGTTCCATCATTTGTGTTGAAGATGGAGACAGAGACTGCATTAAACACCTCTGCCTTGCCCATGTCCCTGTTTGTGAGGTGACCATCCTCATCCTATAACAGGTCAATGCTATTTTAACACTGCCTATTGACAATATATTTGAAAAAATTCTTTTTATTGTCCACCCAGTTCTGGCCAGCTTCAGCTCCATTTGAGATTTGGCCACACAGATTTTCTCCCTAGAGTGGCAGCACGATCTCTGTATTCTTCCCATGTCACCTGACCTTTCTTCCACTGGGCTTACACCTTCCTTCTTTGTCTTATTTTCCAAGAGAAGATTCCTGTTCAGCCAGTCTGGCCTTCTGCCCCTCCTGCTTGATTTCTGATATATGGGAATTGCTGCTCTGTGCCCTTGGAAGGTGATGTTTAAAAAGTGACGAGTATTGATGGACCCCAGTACCTGCAAAAATATTTTCCAAGGGGATCTTACTAATTCCCTGAGCAGCCTGAAGTCTGCTCTCCTCACATGCAGAGCTGAGGTTTTGCTGGCACGTTTCTTCCTGTCAACAGAGATTTTAAACTCAATCACTTTGTGGTCCCTGTGGCCAAGATGGCTGCCAATCTCCATTTCACTCATGACACCCACTCTGCTGACAAGCAGTCAAGAGGACAACTTTCTGAGTTGGCTCCCTAAGGATCTGTTCCACAAAGTTCTCATCCAAGTTTTTCAGGAATCTTCTGGCCTGGGTTGTACCAGCTGTGTGATACTCTCAGTTAACTTCCGGCAAGCTGAAGTCCGCCATAAGGACAAGAGCAGTTGACTTGGAAGTGTCCCTTAATTCCTCAAAGAAACATCAGCATCATCATCCTGGCCAGGATAGTGATGTAGGCTCTCATGATGACATCCTCCTTATTGGTTTGCCCCATGATTCCAGAGGCTCTCAACTGTGCCACTGCCAACTGTGAGCTACATACATTCTAACCCTTCTATAACAGACACCCCTCCACCTCTCCCCAGAAAAAGCATTTTACTTAAAGCAGCACTCTTTCTAGCACTAGAAGATGCAGCACTGAACTTCAACACACAAGAAAAAAGAAAACAAAGAACAAATTAGGAAACAGCAGTACAGTCATCCTTTGTAGCAGTTTTGGAGACAACTGAAACATTTTGGAAAATAAAAAAAATCCCATTAATTAGGGAAGAGAAGCATATAACGGGTTTGACGGGAAGATGGGTGTAACAACTAAATATATGTATGCTACAAGAAGCAAGCTCTTAGATTATTACTTATGACCATGATAACTACAATTCGCATACCAGTTAAATTATTAATTTCAACCATAATTTAATATTCATAATCTAAATTATGCAGGGGAATGCAGAACTCAGAAATACTGGAATGTGTTTTTCTAAGGAACCTAGAAGTTTATGTTACAGAACAGGAGATTAATGCAGGAAAGACTTCATCAGTTACAATAATTCAGACATTTTTCTGACAGAAAACAGAAATCAAGGGTTGAGCTGGACAGCATTCAGTAGTCATCCAACTTTGGAGACTATGCATCCTCTTAATAAAGTAGATGGCACAACCCAAATCCTTTGGGATTGTGCCATAGCCAACTATCATTAATCTTATATAATGGTACTGGAAAATTATTATCTAAACCAAACAGATTTTTACAGATGCCTTTAGGAGTTTTCTGCACCTCTTAATGTATTTGCAACGCTCAAGGCAAAGCATTTTCTAGTAACTTTGTGCTTTACCAGATAAAATGCAGGACAATTGAAATGCATGCACTTTCCTCAATTTGCGAGGTCTCCTGATTCAAAGAAATAAGCCTTTAAATTGGTACTAAGAACTACTTTAATTCATGCCATTGGCTGTACTAATAAGAGAATGACATAAAATTATCTCTATATCCAATAAAACTTAATAATTTCCCACAGAGAAGAGTATAAAAAATTACATGACTCATTGTATGATACTAACTTAAAAAAAAAATCCATCAGGAATAGTTAGCTGAAGACATTAAGCTGGGAAAAAAGAGCACCAGGTAAATGTGTACTGCTAGATATTTCTGTCAAAATTATCAGATACCTACGAAGACTTCAATGTTATATAAATCTCTCAAAGCAAAGAATGGCCAAAATATAATGCTTGTTCAAACTTATTCTTTCAAATTTACTTCCTGATGAGTGTTATTCCATAGGCAATTGGTAATTTTTTCTTCACCATGTTATTTTACTGTCGGAGAAGTCCTATGAAGACTCAAGATATCCATGTTTTATGGATACAATTTTTCTGGAACAATGAACCCTGTGGCACCAGTGCAAATCATAGTCCAAGAACTCTAATTTAAGCACCTTCTAGGACCTTTGCAACAAGGTAAGAAAGTAATATATTCTCCACGTCAGCATTTAACTACTTGTCCATCTCTCTCTTCCTGACCTCATTTTCTCATTTGCTTCCCTACTGCCACTTTAAAAACAGATAAAGGAAAGGATTTATAAAAAAATATTAATCACAGTATCCCCAGCTCATTTCAAACTACTTAGTGTGTCTTTAGGAAGTATGACATGATACCACAAGAAGCAAAAAATATAAACACAAGACCTTGTACCTAAAGACAGTATAACTCATTTTTGAATCCTTGACTGAAATTATTACTATTCTTTAGTATTTTAAATACTATAAAATCAGCTTCACAGTTGCATAACATGCTGTATTTTACCATACTGTCATTTTCATGCAATTACCAACTAACAAAATACTTCTGATAAATACATCTAAGCATTTTATTAGAAGCATACAAAAATGTAGCCAGAAAATAAAAAACTGATTAACTTATTAAAATTGATACTTCTAATATGTGCCCATAAATGTTTCATTTTTAACATTTTCATCTTTACAAATAATACTTGATGCTTAGTGTATTACATTCCAATTACTGCACAAAATAACTCAGATAGCAATGCTGAAACAACAATAGTGATACTGCAGAGTCTCATTACTAAACAGTAGCATTTGACAGCTCTTAGAAAATGCTATAAAACCCATGCTATCAGAAGTCATCTTACAAGTACAGTAGTCTATTATTTTCCTTTCTACAAAATGAGGATATTCCTGATATAACTCATATTTGACCTATGTGTCGAGAAAAAATCAGAAGTCTTAAGTAATGTCCCTGTCCTCAACAGCAAGACTCTCAAAGGGTTACAAGATAGAAAGGTGACTGTCAGCCAACAGATGAATGTCTTAAGAGAATACTTTTCCAGAAAGTAATTAATAAATAAAGAAACGTATATAACGGCCAATACTATTTCCTGAAGAAAATCTGTGCAGGGTGCTCAGATTATCTACTTACATTGAACACCTTCCATATCTTGGGGTTTTGAGCAGATGTAAAAACTGCAATAAGCAAACTGTAATTATTCAAGCAGCCTAATGACTCCTAAAAGAATCATTCCACTCTTACAGGGAGAAAAGAAACAAAGGGTGATATAGCATGGAAACTAATAAAGTGGGACTGCCTTCAAAACTTGTTGCTCCACAACACAGTTATTGCTGTAAAAAGCTTTCATTTCCCATTTTCTAAATTTGCTAGTTAAACTTTCCCTTCCTGAGTAAACAGGTCTGAATCTTGAAGCAATTTTTTTGAAGTTTTAACTGTATGACAAAGACTGATCAGGATGAAAAGGCTGTGAATGTCTCTCTGGGGATGAATGTTTTTCTGCTCACTAGTGTCTCTGTGTATGGGCTGGAGAGGAAGATGGTTCACCCAGTGGATTAATACTCACAAAATAGTTATCATAGGGAGAAAAAAAAAATCTCAAAATAATATTCAGTCTTTCCTCACTACGTAGATGTTGCAGAGTCTGCTTAAACATGAACATGGACAGAAGAAGCTTGACATTTTTGTTTGTTTTAAAGGGAGGTTTAGGATAGCACCTCTGTAACAGCCCAATAACAAAAGCAAAACTCCAAAAGGTGCTTCGTCATTATGACTGCTCAAAACCTGAAAAGCTCCAAAAATGCCTTGTCATTTTGTCCGCTTATCACAATACGGGCGGTTTGGACCGTGGGTAGCCCGCCTTGAGGCCCGTAAAAAGGAAGGCAAAACTGGTGCAAATCGGAGGGGAAAGCGAGGGGCAGAGTCCCTGACCTTTGCCTTTCCCCCCCTCCCCACCATCACCTACTGCGAGACACTCTGGAGCCGACGCTGCCTGCCTGAGGAGAACCCCCCGAACCTGCATCCCTGGACCGGAGTCACGAGTGAGTTGTGGAACCCCTGCCCTGCTCCTGCGTCCCGTGCTGAGAGCACCGCGAGTGGGCCAAGGTTCGGCTGCAGCGGCCGGGGCACCGCGCCNCTCCTTTCCTTAGAGGTGAGTCATGATTTACTACTAGCATATAATGACCTCAAAACAAGCCAACTACTCCCCTACAAAGTTAGTATTTTTCTTCTGCTTTCTTACATAAAAATGATTATTAACCAAGGACTATAATTACTTTCTAGAGGAACACTTCCAAAAGATTGTCTCTTCCTAAACCTCTTGGAAAAGTGGGTAGGAACATTAAAAAGCTTTGCTGTCCTAACATCTTCCTAGTAAAAACCAATACATGTAATGTTCCTTTCATATTCCTCTCTCAAATTTGAGCCAAGTCTGGCAGAAGGTTCTGAAAACAGACAGGCAACTCATCATGCAGCTATGCAACAAAAATGAAAACTTTTTTTAAAAACCCAGCAAAACAAAGCAGAGGCAAAGAAATTAACCAACAACGGAGATGGATACAAAACAACCTGAAGAAATTTAAAACTTGCTTGTAACTCTTGGCCACAATACCAAGGATTGCCAAAGTCTGGGGGAAAAAAAAATTGTTTGTAGGACATAATTTCTCATGGAAACAATTGAATGAGTAGAACATAAACATGCCTGGAAAGGACTCTGCTCCAACTTTCAGGCAGCACAAATCAGATAGACAGACAAGCTGCCGAGACAGTGATGTGATGCTCAGTGCCCAGTTTCTTCAGCTGCTGTAGACCCCAAGGCAGCTGCTGATGTGCTAGGGAAACGAACTTTGTTTTGGAGAAAGAGGATTCAAGCACAGAAAATGCTCAATGCTTCTAGACCAAAATATTTCAAAATATTAACAGCAAGAAAAAAAATGAAAGCAAACAAAGTTCTGCCAGGCTTTTCTCACAAAGTGGAATTTCCTTTCCTGAATGGCCCTGGGGTCTTCTCTGTACTTTGGACTCAAGTTTCATCTTAGGTGAAAAAGTGTGGGTTTTCCACCTCTGTCCATTTGTTTATGTTTAAGGCAGGTCCCATTCCTGCTTAGGAAATTCCTCAGTTCTATGACAATCTCTTGATCACATACACAGACTGCTATCATCTGGAACATCTATAGTAACTGGTAATTTTAAAAAAACAGGTATGTCCACAAAACTATTAAGTAGGCTGAAGCAAACCTGAAGTAAAATAAATTTTATTTATTCACTTAGCAGTCTTGTTACTTGCCTACTTTCTTTCTTTTCTTTTTTGTGCCAACTGAGCTTTTTGAATAACAATTTCATTTCAGTTGATGAAAAATAAAACTTGGTAGTACAGAATTTACCAGATTTCAGACAGTAAAAAGTTAAATTACATGTTAAAAGGTACTTTAAATCACCAAAGACATAAAAAAACCTCCACCCTCTTGAGAAACACAGACCGTTATACTTTCATGTTCTGAACAAATTTTCATTTATCTTAGCAAACCCCATCTCCTTATTAGTTCTCAGTATGAACTAGACCTAGAATAAGACTTTGATTCAGTAATTATTAAGTCTTTAGGCCAATTACAGTGCAAGAACCAAGCAGTGCAGAAAAGTGTACTGCAATTTTCAATACACAGCGGAGATTCTTGGCTGAACGTAAAATTCATCTGTTAACCCAGTGTTTGACCTCCCTTAACACAAACTCACCCTTGGAAGTGATTCTGTACTTTCAGTCACAAACAGCTAGCTTTCGTATAAGAGCTCTTTAACCAACCTCAGGCAGAACTGCCTCATCAGCGCACCAGAAGAAGTTTGCTCCTCATTTACGCAGTACATCTATGGCTAAGTGCACACAACCTGCAATCACTGCTTCTGCCAGCAAGAATGCAGGGACAGTGGTAGTTTGGAAACAACAGAATACCAGTGATGCATTATACTGGATGAACTCCCTTTATGTGCTTTTTCAGTAAAAGCACAACATTTCTTTCAAGTGCTGCTGCTAAATGCCAGTCTACACAGAATTAAAATCACCTTACAAGATAAGATTTTGTATGCCTTCAGAAGAACTTCCAGTTAATTCACCTTCAAATATTCTCCAAATATTTTCCCTAAGTTAATAGACAAAAATTCAGAAACAGTAATATTCAATCCATCTTGATTTCTCTTTGAACAATGGGCCTTACACAATGAAAAAAACAAAGGTCTGAAAATAAAAACTTTTTATATATTTATAGACTCTAGCTAAATTTTAAGATATTTTAAGTCCTAGGGGATCAGTAAAGCCTCTTAACAAAACTAGTGCTAATATTCTGGAAAAAACAGTAAGGTGAAAAATCTTATGTGCGCTTCACATTATACTAAAAGCAATATTACCTTGATCCAAATGCAGCCTCTACAGATTAGCTGTTCTGGAAGTTCATTACCAAACAGTGAATTGACTAAAACTGATATTTAAACTAAAATACGTTTCCTTCTTTTCAGCTATGAAACACTACAGAGACTAGCAGTGCTACCCGAACTGTCTCCAGTACTGGATGCAAACAGCTGTGATTCCACTGACACATGCATCAGCCCTGCTCAAACATACAGATTGTTTTAAGCTAATGACACAGAAAACCAAAAAGCATGCAGAATCACTCTGCAGCTCAGGTGAGTGCCACCAGATTGAGACACATCAGGGCCGTGGACAGTGATGGGATTGGAGCCTACCATGCACAGGAACAACAGCTGGAAAGTAATTTCCATCCTGCAGCTCACACAGCAGCAGGGCTTTGCTCTGAAGAGGCTCATAGATTTCTCTCGCTCTAATTCATTCCTAAAGCCAGTCTGGAAGTAGACTTAATGGGAGTAGGGGGAGGAGGACTGAGAGAGCAGAATGTGGTTTGGAGAGTCTCAGTGGGAACACTAAATCAGAGAGTGCCATTCCTAAATCACAACAGCCATAATTATGTGGTGCATAATGTGGGGCACAAAGGGTTGAGATAACAGCCGATCTGCTCAGAGCAGACTGGAAATGAATTTGATCTAGGCATTTGTTGTATTAGGTAAGGAGCCACTCGTGACATTGTTGCTTGGTCTGTTCATGTGGCTGTGGTATGCCAACCTGTATATATTCCTGTATGCACACTATGTGCTCCTTGTGTTGATACTTTTCAGAATGGGAGAGATCAGGATGGCTTTGTTGACATACTGTGGAATATCAGTTTATGACATGATAACATCAAGGACAATGAGGGTCATTTGGGATGTGTGCTCAGTGTTGCTCTCCTGTCCTTACCTCAGGTGCTACCTTTAGGGAGTCTATTAATAATCTTACCAAGTCAGTGACAGGGAAACAGGGTAGGATGATTTTCCCCAATGATTTCACTTCAATTTCCTCTTTCAGGCCTGTTACAGCAGCTTTTGAGAATTTTGAAGTCCCTTTGTATGTTAAAGAAAGTATGTCCTTGTTCCTAAGTCCACCAGGTCTCCTCAGAGCTGTCTACATCATGTTTAGAGTCAGGAAAGAGATTTCTAAGAAGATAATTCAGAGATCTGGCCCAAGGGTGGATACTTATGAGTGGCACGGAATGTGGGAGAAAAAATGGGCCAGGTTTTAAAGCACTGTTCTACTCCAATGGTTTAGAAGTTCACCCCTGAACAACTACAGGACCCTGTTAAAGTAGCAGAATATTTGAAAGAAAAATGGTGTAGCAGTTCCACAGAGGAAGGAAGTTCTACAATGTGTCTGGACCTTGGCTACTGTTTATTGGATGCTGCTTGATACTAGACTGCACCCTCAGGGGGAAGAGGAGGAAAGCAGAGGAAGATGCACTGGGGCCACTCAAACTGCAGGTGAACCAAGGAACCATGCCAGTAGCATACAGAAGAAATCCAAGATAAAAATCAGTTCACTTAGTGAGTGATGAAGTAGAGCCCTCACAACAGGAGGCAGGGCCAAAGATAATCACCCAATTCCTAGCCCCAAGTCAGCTGCAAGATATGCAAGAACATTTCAGTCAGGTGAGCCCCCGGTGACCTGGCTGCTCCAATGCTGGTATAGCACAGCCCATGAGATGAAACTGAATGGTAGTAAAGCCAAGCAACTGGGATTCCTGTCCCAGAATGTGGGCATTGATAAGGGGATTGAAAAGAGGACAGGACATGGATTACTATCTGGAGTCAGGGAAAAAAGGGATCTGAAACCTGCTACACTCTAGCTGCCTCTGAAGTGACAGGCACCAAAGCACAGCTCCTCCTGGCACTCTGACTGCCCGTGCTGGGCTGGATGTTCGAAGGGACAGTCCCTTACACACATCATGCCACTGATGCTACACACAGTAAGTAGATTGCACTGATCAGACAGCAAGTTCAAACAGAAAACCCCAATTGCCCAGGAATCCTGGAAATCATCATGAACTGGCCCAAAGGCAAAAATTTCAGACTGTCAGACTACCAGACAAGGAGAAGGAAAAGATGACACATGCTGAGGAGGGCCCACCACTTAATCAGCTACCAGAAGATGAAAAGCAATATGCTCTCTTTAGTGATGGTTCCTGCCATATTGGCAAATTAAGAATGAGTCATTTCTGGTTTGATGGGCCCTTGATGCCTCAGATCATCTGGTGAGAGATGCAACATACATGGCATGATTGAGGGCTGATGATTGAGGGGTGAACTTAAACATGGACGCTATTTTCCAGGTGATGTGTAACTGTATGGTAGGTTGAAACTTAGATGATGGCCAAGCTGTTAATACAATGAGAAAACTGTTTATTTTTACTTTTAATTCTGTTAGTAATAAACTTCTTTTGTATTCTTTAAAATTTTGAGCCTGCTTTGCTTTTTTCCTAATCCTTATCTCACAGAGGAAAATGAGTAATTAATGGCTGCGAACTAAACCGCTACAAACTGTGAAATATTTGCTGCAATCAGCAGGCCAAATGGGTGAAGCCCCTGTGATATGGTGGATGATGGTCTAAATATAAATATAAGGAGGCCTGGCAGATTAATTACATCACACTCCCACAACAGCACCAAAGTAATGGCTATGTGCTGACATACATGTAAAGAACCACTGGATGGCTGGAGATGTACCCTGTGCCTCAAACCACTGCCTGCAACACCATATTGGGCCTTGCAAAGCAAATCCTGTGGTGGCATGGCACCCCAAAAAGAACTGAGCTGGACTACAGGACTCATTCCAAAAATAACCTGACAGACACCTGGGCCAGTGTAGCGGGTTTGGTTCTAAACCGGGCGGAAACACCAAATTGTAATGGTTTCAGTTTGCCTTTCTTATCCTTTGTGAGATAGGAGATTTGGAGGAATGCAAAGCAAGCTCAAAACTTAAAGAATATGAAAAAGTTTATTAACAGAACTAAAAGTAAGAAAAAGAAATAATAAGAAATTAAAGCAAAACCCCTCCTTTTGCTCCCACACCCCCTCCCCCCTTTTCTTTTTCCCAAACCAGCACAAAGGATAACAAACCATGATTTTTGGTCAGCATTTACAGTTCTTAAAAATCTCTCCACTGTTTAAGGAAATAGAGGTTTCTTTTGCTGTCCGTGGTCTCCCAAACTGCATNGTCAGCTGCCGAGGCTCTGGGGGGATTCTCCCGCTGGCACGCTGGCACCCTGGGGCTGTGCCCCGGCACTGGCGGGGGGGACAGGCCCGAGGCCGCTCTGAGAAGCGGCTCCAGCCCCATCTCCTCCCGCCTCCCGCAGGAGCGGCCAAACCCAAAGAGAGACACTTCGTGTCCCCCCAAGCTTTAAATATGGAAATCTCGAAAAAGCGCTATTGGTCAGATGAGCTGTCTATCAGCTCAAGTTCAACCTACCACAGCCAGAGACCACAGTATTGAGCATTCCTGTCATGCACCAGCCCCTAGTAAAATTGAATCTGTGCAAGTTTCCGCTGATCCAGCAATTTCAGATCTTGAGACTCATAGGACTAAGAAATCACACACGTCAGCTGCTCTCCAGCATGCTGAAATATATTGGCTGCCACTGTCCATCACATTGCTTGGGCAAAACAGACCCTCTTGAGGTGCACAAAGATAGCAAGTCTGCTGTGCTCCTTGATAGGCTGTTCTCAAAGCTAATCAACCTAATAAAAATAAGTCAGACGTGCCTTTCTCCATAACAAGAACCAAAGGCACTTGATTGACGTGCCTAAAGATTTACATAATGTTGCAGAAGCAAGCAAGATACTGTCTCCCTTCTGCCTGCTCTCACCACTAGCAATCTCTCAGGGAAAAACCTACTGAAAGACCCTATGTGCCCTGGTGATCACACCATATGTGTTCTCCGGGATTATAATCATTCTCCACCTTTGTTTACGTAAAATGAACATACTGATCTCAGGTTTTCTCTGATCAGCATTTTCTTCACCTGCAAATTGTCTGACAAGCCAAGACTATTTTTCAACATCTTCCTAAAAATGCAGGCAGTGGGTGCAATTTTCTCATATCCTTCTCAGCCACTCCTTACTCACTGGTGAAATCAGCTCTCCTCACAGTCAAGGTATTCAGTTTTATAGATTTGAATGTCACTGTAGATCATTTTGCTGCAATGTTTTATTAGGTTCTCTTGCAGAATTGCTTGTTAACTATGACTTCTAGATCCCTTTTATAATTTCTCCTTTCCAAAATATTATTCTACTCTTACGGAGATGAGATTTGCATTTCTAATTGCTTGGTATACAACTGATTTTGACTGTATTTAAAAACTGCCCTTTGTTTAAATGAGTTTAGTTTATAAAATTTTTCAAGTTGCTATCTATGCCTTTCTGCAATGTGTCACCTGTCCATTTCATTAACAGCAAATCTATTTATCTCTAATCATAAAGTATTGGAAAGCATTTGATGGAACACCCTGAAGAATGGCAGTAGAAATATTTCAGTTCAGTGATGCTAAAAAATTAATAATTTCTGTGCATGACTATCTTGACAGAGATATGCATATGTATATGTATATGAGTTTGAATGATAATTAGCAGAAAAAAAAATTGTAGCTATAATTGTGCAGTATTAGATCAGCTCCCAGTAATGCAGCCACAAGCACAAAAGGAGAAGGCCAGGTTTATGCCTAAATCTCCCACTTGTGCCCTCAACACAAACTCACTAACATCTGGAGCATGGTAACAGAGTTCTCCTATGCCCTGCCTCCTCACTCCTGATGCTGCAGGCCTCCTGCTCACACAGGTTCACCAGGCTGATTCAGGGATAGCTGCCAGCTGCACACTCAAGCACAGCAGAGAGTATTGCAAGACATGACATTCTGATGTGCAGAGAGAGGACTAAACGTTTTAAAACTTTGTGTTTTAAAATGACATATTTCAGAGGTATTTTCAACAGATGTCCCTAGCATTAATGATTCCTTTTCTCATACGCTTCAACAATATTATTAGACACATGCCAACAAGAGCATCAGCTACGGACTTCTTGCAGCCATATGCTGTACTTAAACATATCAGATTTATTATACGAAGCCACTAAGTTTCTTTCATTCTTATTCAAATAATACACATCAAAGGAACTGTGAGTCCACATTTTGCCTTTGTCAGCACAATTTCTCATGTAAATTTTTCTTTAACAATTGTTGTGTTTAATTGTTTCTGCAGTCACTTGCTCCTGGACAAAAATACCATTGGAATAAACTATATTATCTTATAAACTTTATATTAGTTGTGTTCTCTAATGAGAATATATTCTTACAGTCACAGCAGAAAATGTTACAGGCCATCAGTTCATCTAATTATGAACTCCAACATAACATGTTGAGCACATTCAGACAAATCTACTGCAATTCTTCAGAGACAATTTCCCTGACACGGGTTCTTTTTTCATAATTCATCAGTGACTGTAACAAAGACTTATCAAGGCCTCACCATGACTGTGACAGTTTACATCTCCCCCTACAGAGGCAAAGGTGAGCAAAACTGTGTCACTAACCTTCAACTGGCCAAACAGGAAGTAGTGTCTGCTCTACAGGAAATGAGAATGGGTAGTTATCACATGCAAAGATTTGGATTTCCTATACTCACCTAACACAAATATTTTTAAGATAGTAATAATAATAAAATGTCCCCTCCCTTAAAAATAACCTGAAGAAGGAGGAGGGGAAAAAATGAAGCTAGAAACACTATATTAAGATTGAAATAGTGACTAATGTTAGTCTCCCAAGGGAAAAGATCAGGTCAAACCAAAATGAACACAGACCTCCAGAACATCCTGCAAAAATCTGCAGTCATCAAAACCCAAAATTCTGGGATTAACCCCACTTTGCTTTGGCTCCAGCCATACCATCTTCAAAAGACAAGGATAAAAGCCCTGGTAATTGAAGTGTAAATGGAGGATGGCATGTCAGAAAACTGGTATTAGGGAGCAGGGCAGCATGGCACTCCATGGCCCAAAGAAAAAGCCAGGCATGAAATAAAATGAGAGAGAATGCAAGACTGAAAGCCCTTTCATCTAACAACATGAAGCTGTGACTGGATGCTACCAGTACAAATCTTGCTCAGAAAATACATATCCAGGTACAGGACCATTCACGTGAGACCACTGATACTGCAATTAAACACTAGTATAGTCCAACCAGAAAAAGAATGCAGACTAAAAGTGCTGACCAAAACCTTCAGAGGGAATCTTCAGCAGTTAAGCAGAAAGTGTTTAGACTAGCTCACATTCACTATCTAGTAATTCTAGTTATGATGAATTTCCTATACAAATTTAAGGTGAAGCACAGATCTTTATGAATCTAAAATGCCAGCTGGTGCTTCAAATAGTTGCTTAATAGTGCCTACCAGCAAAACATTCAATGGAAGAAAGCAATCTGCTTGTTCTGTTAGAATCCATGTAAAAAACCCAATGAATAAGCATAAAATCAATTTAAAAACTGCAGTCAAATTTTCAAGATTAAGTTATTTTCATATATTCATCTTTCAGGTACTTTTGAATGTCTCATGAGATCTCTTTCTTAATTTTCATTACCATTCCATTCATTTATCTAGTACTCTAATCAGACTTAATACTTCAAGAATCTCTTTGTTCTTGTATCTCTTTCAGATATACTTATAACCATTTTGATGTTTAAAAATAAATAAGGAACACAGTAGAAAAAGTCAGCAATTATAGCAGTAGTACTTGAGACCCCGTGACTGCTTTCACTTTTCACAGGGGATCAAACAGCTTCTCATCATAGGAGTAACCAAGTATGGCATCTGGCTAGCTAGCACTGGCTGGAAGGTGCACACAGCCTTGCAGTCATTTAGGATTTTAATGAGCACTTAAGGAACAATTTCAGTTATCTGAAACATCACTCTTGGCACTGAAAGACACAGATACTTACAATATTGACTACTGATGCTCATTAAGGTACGGGATGACATTTCTGAAACTGTACACATTACCAGTAAAAGCACTGTCATTCACTTATAAATAACCACTGAAATCATCATAAAAATAATTAAAAACCAAAACCAAAATAATAAAAGAATTTATTTGCTAGAAAGAGTGGAAATAACAATACAATTTCAGTGCCAGCAGCATACACTTTGGAAGGACTAGCAGCTTGGTTTAGTGACTACTATTAGTATTGTGTAGGGTTACCTGAAAAGCATGTTGGAAATATTTTCTAGAAATCCACATTTTTTTCTCCTCTGACAAGTAACTAGTACTTAATTTTACTGATATTAATCTCAAGTGACAGGCAACATAAAAGAGCTACTTATAACCACTCTTAAAGAATTATTTTTAGACTTCTAGTAAGTTTAATGAAGGAGATAATTAGTATGAACAAGCATAACTTACATAACACACTGGTGTTTCTTTCAGAACAATTACATAATTATACAATTAAATACAACTGAAACAATAAGAGTTTATTCACATGTATCACTCACTGCTCCAACATATCTCCATCTCCCTCAAACATGCTACAAGACAGTAAAGCAATGGCTGAAAAACTTGCCATCACTACAACCACTGGATTTTGCCTACAGAAGTGAGACACTTGCTAACTGGTAAAACACATGGCATCTACCTCAGAGTTTCCTTACTATATTAGAACCACTGAAAGATTTTTTCATTTTCTCTAGATATATATGAAGACTGGGTTTAAAACCTGCCTATTTAACATAGTTTCTCCTCATGAGATCCAGTTCCTGAGAGGCAGAAAGCCAAGCTCTTCTCCCTGCTCCTTGTTTAATTTAAGAAGGCTCCTGCAAGAGTCCTCTGCCTTCATCCACAGGACCATCTGCTCAGGGACACACAGAAACAGAAGAAGCAACCTTCTACTTCCATGTCCAATTACCCAGAGCATTTGGAGTGTCAGTGTCCACAGAGATTCTGAATCTAGTCAATGTTAAAGTTGTGTTACTTGTCCCTCATCCAGAAACAAGTTAGTCAGTTTCTCTATTTGCATGATGAGGCACTATTTTACCACTAAATGCAACTCAACTATATATTTTTAATATATTAATTTACATTTCAGGACAATATGCTGCTGGCATCTCTTCTGCTACACCTGAGATACATTAAAATGTTACTGGTGAACAGAACACTTCATCCCAAATAGAATAAGGATTTGCCAGAATGTTGTTGTTCTTTAAGCTAATCCCCCTATAGGACCAGGACTAAATAAACACAGTACATGCATGAAACACAGACACCAAAATTACACAACAGCATCAGCAAATGCCTTTTTGTAAGGCAGAGAAACCTGGTGGTATGTGTCACTGCTCTCCTGCCATTACACGGGGCATACATTCTTACTCCTCAGTTCTGTGATAAATCATTTCCCTTCGTGATGACACAAAAGATATTCAGATTCAGAGTCTGACAGCAGCACAGAAAATAACTGATAAAACCATGAAACTGCCACTGAGAAGAGACACGGACTTCCTAGTGCCATGTTACTGAAGTGAAATGAAACCTCAAGTTTCTTTTGTTGTAGCAGTGATGTACACAAATGACAAACACTTTACGCATACTTCTGCATGTAAACATAGAGCAAGAGGACACAATCTTGGGGCAAGAGGACACAGTCATAAGCTGTGCCAGGGAAGATTTAGGTTTGTCATTAGGAAGTTCTTCACAGAAAGAGAGATGGGGCATTGGAATGGGCTGCCCAGGGAGGTGATGGAGTCACCATCCCTGGAGATGTTCAAGGAAAGACTGGACATGGCACTCAGTGCCATGGTCTAATTGACAAAGTGGTGTTGGGTCACAGGTTGAATTTGATCACCTCAAAGGTCTTTTCCAACCTAGACCATTCTGTGATAAGAATGCACACACTTGTTTAATTACTTTTTAAAAAGATCTACATGTGGAAGAGCTAAAAATCTCTCAATGGAATAAATCTGAACTAGGTTAGGTTAGTTAGTAAAGAGGTAATTAGGTTACCTAGTTTCCAAATTCAAATGGTACAAAAGTACTCACTCATACTGCATGAGGAAAATTATTATTTATATTTATTAAAATTATGTACCTCTTTAAATGTGTACATAATATTAGGCTGGAGTCAAAGCCTAAATTAAAACTGCTACAGTGGAAGACTGCTCCTTTAAGGAAAGATGGTTATTTTTGATACTCTGTTCCACCTAATGAAGCAAATTTGTACTGCACTTGATTTTGGATGGTGCAACGCTGCAAAGTGCAGCATTTATTATCATTTAAACCATAAGCTGTACAGTTTTCCAAAACCAAAATCCTGCCTCCTAATCTTGGCCAAAATGGTGTCAGTTTTAGGTATCATGCACCTTTGTGGCTGCAGCTGGCTGAGATTTACTTCCAGCTACCTACGTAGCTCAGCTGTGGAGCTAAATTTAGCCCCAGCTGGATAAACTGCCAAAAGAACCTGCAGCAGTACTTGTGCTGGTTAACCCAAACCAATAACCTTATTGTTGAAGCTACAATACTCAATAAAGAAGCTGATGTTTAATTATTAATTACCTTTACCACCATGACATTGGTGAGAAAGTATAGTATTACCATAGAAACTGAAGCAGAAAGACAAGACTCGGTGAAATTATTTCAGGGAGTTTCCTAGATTTCCCAGCATGTGGATTAGCATCCCTCCCACAGAAACCCATTACCTATTAACAGAAGAGCCTTAATGCTACTGGAACCTATACAAACCAAATAGATTTACCATAGCACAGGAAAAGTGCAGGAGGAAAATATTTTTAAATAAATAAAAAGCCCCCTAAACACCAAACGAGAACCAATTATTACATTATTAGGTTACTTATGATGAGGAGGAGTATTCTGACAAAAAAGTTCACATGGGCTCTCATCAGAAGCAGATCATGCAATTACTTCATCTAACCCATTAAAACCACTTACTCTTTTTTGCAAGGCTTTTTCTTCCTACATTTCCTTAAAGCCCCAGGAATACTTCTGGAAGCACACATGTATATATACATGTTCATAACAGAGCTTCTTGCTTCACACACCACATCTTTTCTCATTCAGTTCTACAGCCAAGGTAGATACTTTCACTTGTCTTGTAGGCAAAAAAACCTAAGATTAACTTGAGCCTGTGGAATTAAATTTTACAAGTATGCTCCCAGTACTGTCTGCGTGATGTCTGTCTTGAAAGCAAAGCAGGCACAAGCTCTGCCATTCACATTCTGTGCAGCAATCTGACTTCCTACTTTGGTCTGGCTGCTCAACATCAGCTGTGACCTTCAAATAAGCTCAGAAAGATCTGAGCATATAGAAACAGGAATTCAGGCAGATAAAAGCAGTCTGAAAATTAAAGAGGAACTTCCAATATGACAAATATCTGTTTCTATTTCTTATAAAAATGTCCCAGTCTTCAGGGCTCCAAATGTCTCATGATAATCTAACTACCAACGGATCATTTGAATCCTTGATTTTGCTGTTTGGTTCTTCAGAAGGTTTCTTTTTTAAATATTAATGTAAGAATTTAAAAAAAAAAATCCCCTTTAAAGCTTGGGGGTTTTCGTTTCTTTTGTTTTTCTATACATTTACATTAAAAAAAAAAAACGAAAAAGAAAATACCTGAAAAGTGTTTTGAGTTCACACTTCCAACAAAGGAATGTCAAAGGCAAGTAATTAGTTACTAATATATAAACATTATTTGCATATCAAAATTCTAAACTTTTTTTTTAAACAACAGAAGCATTGTCATGTTTGGAATCCTTTGATTGTATTTATCTGTACAAAAATGTGCAAAATACCTCTCATCTCTTCTAACTTATTTTGTGTTTTGACAATATCAGATTTTAGTCATAGCAGTTGTGAGGAGGCACATTTCTGGAAAAGTTACTTATTTTAAAAGAGCTCACTGAAGGTTAGGGTACATACTTTTTTCCTGAGTCTATCATATCAGATTTTTTGGTCTAAATGTGTTCCAATCTATTCATTTTTAATACCACATACTTATTTTTAGGCATTTACCTTCAAGTACAGGAGTCCTCCTTTTTTCTATTTCTTCCAGAAATTTCTTCCCAGATTTAATAATGCATACTACTGAAAGGTATTGCAGAATGTTTGATTTTCAATTTTATAAATTTTCCAGAATTAAATGATAAACGATACCATTTGCTATTAAAACACAGACTCTTCCTGTTTCCCCATCAATTAAAAACAAGCAGTCTCTCATTTTTCTATAAATTCCTTCGTTTATTTCTTGAACCTAGATTTTGAATAGATCATGGTAGATGGAAAACCAATCTCCTGTCTTTATGTATATATCCTACACAGCAAAAAAATCCTGCATTGCTAGATTGGCTGTCTCATTCATTGGTAAAATAAATCCAGTGGATTTCTGCTTCTTGCTCAAGCATAGTGTAAGTCAAAGTGAAGCTATAAACTTATTTCAGTTGGTTTTGCTTTTGGAATTTTTCTTTTTTTTCAGCTATCTCCTTCAAATCCTTCAGGACAACCAGCAGGCGCTCTTCTAAAGCTGCACACATAGGCCCCTGTCTCAACATTACCAAGTCTCTATCAATACCACTTTTGCCTTCCCTGCTCTTCTTTCTTTGCACTTTCTTTTGGCAGAAATCTTGGTGTTGCTTACTGTCAGGATTTCCTCTGTAGTTTATTGCTTTTCCTTACTAAATCTTGTCTACTTAAAACTTTCAAAGACAAAAATAAGTCTTTGTGTTGCATTAGCGCATCAAAAAATGGTGACTCAATTTGAACACAACCTGTCCCTAAGAAATTTCCAAGTTGAAGCTTAGTAGAGACTGGCAGGATTTACCAGAATAAATTTTAAGTATTCATTAAAAAAATCAAAGTTCTTTATTCTTATTGGCTTTGTCTTGCTAAATGATAACATGGAAATATTATAGAGAGTTCAGTTTGTACTGTAAAAAACAACTAAACTCATTATCTAAATTATGGTCAAAAGCAGGTAGCAAGATATCAAATGTAAAAACATCTTCCAAGAACCACTCCAGCATCTCCAACCCACATACTGTCCATAGTAGTTATGGCATATAGTAGTAGAGTCATTCAGCAATCAGTATTACATATACAATTCAACATTACAGACTCTTCTCAACCAAGAATCCAATCTCCTTGAGGTACACATTGTCTTTCCATGACCCTCTGCATTATCAGGCCTTTTGCTCGAAGGCCTGGGTGCAAGCGCACCCAGGCCTTCGAGCAAAAACAGTCCCATGGATGGAAGGCAGAACTAATCAAAGCTGTTTTCCCTAACACTTTTCTTATATGTACCATGGGAACTTTATCCACTTCTGCAATAGGTGGAGGTTTTGATTGGGCAGGACCAGTGAAGTGGCAAAGCCTCTAGTGTTAGCTAACCAGGTGGCCTTCACTACATGTAGATCCCAATGTGTGAAGGTCTCACCACCCATTGCTTTCAGTGTGCTTTTTGACAGTCCATTGTCTAATTCAACTTTCCCATAGGGTGCTGCATGACAGGGAATATGATACCCACTCAATATCGTGCTCTCTGGCCCTGGTGTTACTGTAAGACGTTTTTAAAATTAGTTTCATTGTCCAGCTTGGTCCTTTCTGGGGTGCCATGTCACCACGGGACTTGCTTTGCAAGGCCCAAGATGGTGTTCCAGGCAGTGGCGTGAGGCACAGGGTACATCTCCAGCCATCCATGGTTCTTTACAGCATTGCAAACATTTAACAATTGCCTTGGCAGGTTTGTGGGAGTGTGATGAAATCAATCTGCCAGGCCTCCTTATATTTATATTTCAACCATCATCCACCATACTACAGGGGCTTTACTTGCTTGGCCTGCTTGATTGCATCATGTATTTCACAGTTATGGATAACCTGGGACATAGTGTCCATCGTTAAGTCCACCCCTTTATCACAAGCCCATCTCTATTTTGCCTCTCTTTCTTGATAACCTGAGGCCCAACGTGCAAGGAATAATTCACCCTTATGCTGCCAGTCCAGGTCTACCTGAGACACTTTAATCCTGGCAGCCCAATCCACCTGTCCATTGTTGTGATGTTCTTCAATAGCCTGACTGCCTGGGTGCATGTGCATCTACATGACGTGCTTTTACAGCCAGCTTCTCTACCTGGCCAATGATGCCTCGTCACAATTCATCAGCCCAGGTGGGTTTACCTCTGTGCTGCCAGTTGGTCTTTTTCCTTTGGTCCAGCCACTCCCACAGTGCATTTACTATCATCCACAAGTCAGTGTAGAGATAGAGCACTGGCCATTTCTCTCATTCAGCAATATCTAAAGACAGCTGGATGGCTTTCAGCTCTGCAACCTGACTTGATCCACCTTGTCCCTCCATAGCTTCTGATTTGCCATGTAAGACTCCATAAGGTAGCTTTCCATTTTTGATGTACTCCTACAATAAAGCATATTGCTTTTCATTTTTTGGGAGGTGATTATATGGTGGGGCATCCTCAGCACATGTCATCTTTTCCTTCTCCTCTCCTGATAATAATCCAAAATTTTCACCTTTAGGCCAGTTAATGGTAATTTCCAAGATCAATCAACAGATTAATACATCTCAAAGTGCTGAGTGATGGCGGTTTCCTGTTTGAGCTCACTGGGTGGTCAGAGCAATCCACTTACTCCGTGTAGTATCAGTGGCATGATGTGTGTAAGGGAATTTCCCTTTGAACATCCAGCCAAAGCACCGCCAGTCAGGGTGCCAGGAGGAGCTGTGCTTTGGTATGAATCACTTCTGAAGCAGCTCAAACCACTTCAACAAACTGCAAGGATCTCATTTTTAGTTGGGGTTAGCAGGCCGGATCCTTTATATCCCTGACTCCAGAAATCAGGGGTCACCCCTGAGTCTCTGGGGGTAATTTTGACAGAGATCCAGGAAGGGCCATTCTCCCTGGCTGCACTGTAGAGCATGTTTTTACATCTTACTCTGTCCTAACTGGCCCATAAGTTACTGCATTATTCCCTGTTCCTCCCTGCACACTGGGTACAATTATTAATGAATTCCCCAGGCCCAGGCAGAAGAGCAACACTGAACACACATCCCAAATGAGCCCTTGATGTTACCATGTCATACAATATGGTATCACCCAGTACAGCAACAAAGCCATCCTGATCCCTCTCCCCATTCTGAAAAAGAGTGCCGTGAGGAGCACATACACTAATGTGTGAGTGAGGTACCACACCCACACACACAAACCAAGCAACACTGTAACCAGGGGGCTCTGTACCTAACACAACGAATGCTTAAATCAAAATTGTTTCCATCCAGCTCTGAACAGATCTGTTGTTATCTCAACCCTTCGTTTAAACATGAGTTTAAACCCTGGAAATTAAGCCTTATGCATCCAGTTAGAGAGGGACAAAAGGCAGAGATAGGTTGAGATAACAATTTACTGGAAAACAGCAATGTGATAAGAAAACAAACAGCAACAATACTAGTAACAACACTATACGGAGAGGGTGACTTACATGCAAAATGTTCACTGAGTTCAACCCAATGTGACTGCACTACAGTCAGATCTGGAGCTGCCCCACCACTCTGTTCACTGTTTGCTCCCCATTGAAAAGGAACAAAATGGCAGCAAATCCTCCATGTGGTGCCTCATTCTTCCACCAAAAGCCACGCCCACTTTCTATGCAGAACTGTAAATCCCTTACTCCTGCCCACTGAGATGATATGAATGGTATAGCACAACAACCCAGATGTGCCTGCAAGGCTCCAAGCTGCAACCCCTCATGGGAACTGTGAGAAAATTAACTTTGTCCTTGGCCAAAACTAGGAAAACTTGATACATTCTAATCCTGCTAATTCAGTATATTACAGGATGTATTATCCTAATTATGAAAAAAAAATCCCTTTGTGTCAAATTATCCATGTAACAGTACTTATATCCATCAGCTTATAAACCACTAAAATGATCCTTCAGATCTGTCCAACACAATCCACTCTGTGATTCTATGATTTTATTTGGTCAAAAGATACACAGAAAGGCAAATCAGCAACATCCAAGCAGAGCACAAAGGAACAAGACTGCTCACCATCCTTATTAATTACTTGATTTGATAAGACATAGTCTTTCTCCTCACCAAAAAAGTCACTCACACGAAACATGAGGTGCCTTTACTGACAAAAATCCCAGTACTGCAATACTTTTATCCCCAGATCTCACATCTCACTTCTCACGCTGAGTCTGAACCTTTCAAAACCAGATGTTTTGAGAGTGGTGGTATCTCATCACTCCTAAGCCTTTGAAGTACGAAACCTTTGGCTTGCTGGCAAGGTATGAATCAGTGCTGTGGTTACAGGAGAAAGAGTGCCCATAGGGGAGTAGCCGAACTATGCATTCCACAGCCATCTATATTATTCCTGATGAACTGTTGATGGTGGACCATTTGCAACAGCTGCTCAGTGTATGCCCTACCTGCCAGGCCGCAAGCTGGGTGTTAAACCCTGAGTGGCAGGGCAGCATTTCTTTGTCTTCACATATTGACTCAGATGTGATAACTGCACCCAGCCGAAGGAGGTCATCTCTGCCAATGGGCCATAATGGCTCAACAGCCCCAATGGGCAGCTGTACCAACCTAGGTCATCAAGGACTCCCCAAAACATCCCATGACTCAGAGGATTATATCACTCCACTGTGGAATTCCCCGTCCTGAGGAAGGTACTGAACATTCCTGCCTGAATCTGACCATATATAATCTGGGGTTTTGGGACTGGGAGAAGAACCACCACCAATGGGCATCCTGTGGGGGAACCCAAATTTCCACAGGACCACTGCTTTAACAAGACCAAAACCATCATTTTGACAGCACTGCAGCTACTGCTTAATTGGACTACAACCACCACCCCTGATCAACAGGGGCCAGGTTGTACTCTGACTTTGTCAGTTTAAGCTAGTGTTTCTGTACTTTCTGCCTTTATTGTAATTTTCCTGTTAAATTGTAACTCCAACTTGAAATCTCTCACAAGATATTTGTGTCGGGTTAATTTCTCCCGCTAGTTTACCTTCAAACCAGCACAATTACCTACCCCATAAGACCTCAATATATACAAATACAGACAGATCATTTTTAGTGTACTTGCTATGGTTTGTCATCAGTTCACCATTACAGAAATACACTGAATGGAACATACACTGAGCAGAACACAAACTCCACATGAAAAGATCGTCCATATTGGACTAAAGGGGATCTAATTTGTCATTTTGATAAATTAAGTCTACCATAGAAAAAAATTGGGGTAATTCTGCCTTCTTTTACAAGGAAGAGAAAATATTTCTTTTTTAAACTTAAAAGTTTCAGGGCTTACATTAAAGCTACCCTCTTAAAATTCCCTAGAAGGTAACACTTGTAATACTCAAGATCTAGGATAGATGGTAAGATTAGAGAGGAAAAGGCAAATTTAGTCTTCAGATCAATGGCGAGTACTCAAGTCATCTTGCCAAAGACCAGCAATTTATCCAAGAAGTAAAAAAAAAGAGATACTTGGGTCTATTCATTTATTAGCACATAACACAAGACAAACCAGTTAAGTTAGAACTTCCTATAAAGCTGGGTGCTAAATGACATAGTGGCAGTTTTAAAACTGTTTTAGTCATATTTTTTTAAAACACTAAAATTATCTTTGCAAAAATACAGTAACTGAGGATAAGTCTTACTGGTGACTAATTCTCTGCATTTAACATTTCAAAAAGAGGGAAGGAACATTTTTCAGCATTTCTTGGGGGGAAAAAAGTGTAATGCTATAACCAAGCTTAGGTATTTGTATTTTTAAATTTTAAAAGTTCAGCAGAGGTCAGTAGGTAATGAAACACGCACATAAAAGTACACTGAAGTAAGAGTTTTGACAGTCACTTGAAATCCAGATAGAACCCCTGAAATGTAAGTACTTCAAAGCAGAGTCACTTGTACACAATAAGCTTTTTTTTGATCTTTCAGTGCAAGGACTGTTGCAATTACTATCCTCCAAACATCTCTTATTCTCAATATAATTATTTTACTATGAACACCTTTATATATGAACAGTAAATGCAAAGGGTGAGAAGAAGAAGAAATAAGGTTTAAATGAGGTTATAGATAAACAGCAAGTCAACAGCTGCTATTAGTTTACTTTAGAATATCTAACTATTTCATATGAGGAGAAATGCAAACTGGCCAATTCTGAAAAATCATGTAGCTCACTTTGAAAACTCTGCAGATCTTTACTTAATTAAGCAGAGGTCATTCAAGATATAATTAAATACAACTCTATTGTGCTGCATCTTGATTTCTATTCCAGTAATATATATATATACTGTAATAAAATACTGTAAATTGACAGTCTGGTCAGATACTGGCAGAGCACAAGAAACAGATTAATACATCTCAAAGTGCTGAAAGATTAACCTTTTATTAGAGATTAATACAGTGAAAAAATAGGGCAATGCAGAACATCACTTGACAAAATCAGATGTCTAATTAAACTCTTGGAGAAACATACAGCCTTAATCAGCTTCAACAGCTTTGTTACAAGAAACAAACTTTAGCAACAGCTTTTTCTCCTGGTTGCTGTTTCTGTGTAATTTACTAGGCTCCATGGTCTTCTGACCCAGCCTAAACGTTTTTTCATCTACTCATTCCCTGTGTGTCAGTGGCCACATCCCTAAAAGCAAGCATTCTCCTGTTTTCTAAAATATTGCCCTCTTAATTTTCAGAATTTTGCTGTCTCAAATCATGCTCCAAATACCTGCGCAAATTAGTTCTCTCCAACTCTTTCTCTTTTGTACTGGCATTATGTCAAGAAAAGTTAATTAATCCTTGACAGTCAGCAGTTTCCAAATTTTCTCACTGCCTTCATCCTTCTCAGTGAAATTAAGTAAAGTAGCAGTTAAGATTCTCTTGGGTGACATTATCTGTATAGCTTTTCATTGACATTTCAGCCTTTTCTCTTTTCTTCTTCTTTTTCCTTCATTGGCTGGATCAATTACCTGTGATGTACACCAACTACAACAAACAAACCAAAATTTTCCCTTGTGTAACTTCACTGACTCAAATGGCTCTAAACCAGTCATAGATTTATTCTGGTATAGACAGAGAAACATGCATGGTATGCCACTCCGGTTTTCATTGGCTCTGCATCCCACTGCACTAAATTCAAATTCCCCTCTCTTCAGGGTTCCTCACAGCTCTGCCTGTACTCCTTTCTACTCACTACGATTTCCTTTCTCTTTCCTAGCATCTCAGTACAAGACAATGCTCTGTGCCCTGAAAGTGCAATCCCTCCTCATACAACTCAGCTCACTAAACTGCCCTTTTTTCTGCAGATCCTCCTCTTGTGCTACACAGTTCACCCTTTTACATCAGCTTTATAGACCAATAGCTATCCATTACTTGCAAGAGTAGGAGACACCCTGTATCTGGATGCATCTCCAGTTTTTCACTTCAACTCATCTCTCATCAGTCTGTATTATATATGCTAGACCACTGTTTTCCAATCCTTGCTTATTAATGAAACGAATAGTTCCATGTGTCACAAAATTAATGAAACTTGCTTTCTTATGGCTAAGAGTGTAGAGGTTAGGCAGCAGCCCTAGCCAGCCCCCATCTTCCCAGTGCTCTCCCACATCTCCAATTTATTCACATAGCAACTCACAAAATTGGAAACATTGAGGGAAGGGGTTAAGAACCTGTCCACTTTTTCAGTGTAATGGATCAACCTGGACACATTTTAACGAGTCACAAAATTTGTTGTTATCAGATCACTATCTTCCAAGAAAACACACTGGAGAGAAGTACCCACGAGAGTTGTCACTGTGGCAGTCAGACTGCAGCTGGACACCCTTCAGCCAGGAGCCCTCTTCCTAAACCTTCTTCATGTTCACTTGTTGCAGTGGGCCAGTCCACTTTTGGGTTGCGTGTCAATCAAGACATCCAGTGGGTGGATTTCCCCACCCAGGACAGTGAATCTGAGGGTGGGTCAGAAGGAGGTGCTGTGGGTGGCACCAAAGTGTAGACCACATCCCCCTGGGTGTCACTTCAGATGATGACTCCTCCCTCGTCCAGAAACTCCCTTATTATTTAGTTGTCTATTGGACTTCACTCTCATGTTTATCCATATTACCTATTGCCTATTCAATTAATGCCTAGAAAGTTCTGCTCTGCTGTAGTTCCCATTGGCTTGTTTAAACAAGACCTTCCCTATAAATCTTGTAATTGAGTATTTGTTACCATGTGACTTTTCCCTATTGGTTTATCCCTTTGTTCCTCCCCTTCTCCGCCCACTGTACAAAAAGCTTTGTAACTGTTACCTAGTGCTTTTTGTTGCTTTTTCTCCTTGCCTCCCTGTTCTCCCGGCCCCAGGTCAGGGAATAAAGACTTGGATCACTGCCACAAAGAGTCCCTCTCTCCTCTTTTACCTTCTCCTGTTGCAACTGTAGCACTTGACTGCTGCCAGCTCCACGCAGAGGCTTAGAGCAGACTGCTCTATCTAGAGCTTACACACGACTGCCGAGCTGCAGATTGTCTCACTTCTGGGACACTTCAAGCAGGTCGCCTGCTTGGCCTCCGGGCGGTCAAGTGGTCAGCAACATTCACTGTTGATTCAATATGACATATGCCCAGACCCATGTTCTCTGATTAAGACAGTGAAACACTTGTAGGGTCTTTATTACTGCAAATCTCAAGAAACAGGGCTATTTCCACACTCCTGGTTTTTACTAAATTACTGTGACAAAATACAAGTGACATAAAACTTTTCATACAAAGCTATGTCTCACATTCAAGAGAAAGGCCATGCTGGCACAGGCACTGTCAGATAAATTCACGCTCCAGCTGGCACAGAAATGAAAATTAAAAGGGACAAGTGGAAAAACCCTTGCCTCACCTCCTTAGGCCATGGCAGCACACTAAGACACTGGAAGTATTGTGAAGCATTGCTTCTGGAGTGTTCTTGTCATCTCCTGTCCACGGGACACCCCAGGAGGCATCCATCACCATCATCTCAGTCTTTCAAGGATGCAGCACACATGTGGCTCTCAGCTCCATGACGGTGATTGGCTGCCATATGGAAAGTTAAGAAAAGTTTGGCCAAGGAAACCTGTCACATAGTCTTTCGAAACTGGAAGACGGATGATGTATAATTGCACATGTTCATTTCTTTGTCCTAAAAACACACATTTACACTTCAGTTACTGTTTAAAAGAAACCTAAGTTTCTTGCCAATAAATACTTACAAAGCCCTTTCCAAAAATATTCACAGACAGCTCCAAGAAGTATTTGGTCTTCAGCAAAGAACTAGGTTAGTATTTAGTGCTCAAATATAATAGGTATTGTTTGCATAAGATGACACTTTTAACTGTGCAGCTCTACTCAAACCAAGATACTAATCCTATTCAATGCAACAGAAGCTTTATTCAATGCTGCAAAAACTAGGTCTCTGCTAGACTGTCCATGCCCAGTGCAACAGTGCTGTACCACATTCTAATGAGTTCAAATTAAATTTAAATGGCTTGATTATGCCAAAAATTGCATGTCAAGATAAAAATCTTACATTTTAAGACTTCCTATCCACTAACATATGCTCCTTTTCACCGATTTCAGCTTAAAAGCACAAAAAAATTGACTTATTGTGGGATTTTATTTCTCTCCACCACCTCTCTTAAAATATGTAGTAGATCTTTTTGTGTGCAGATTTGCTAAAAAATTCAACAGTCTTGATCCAAAAGAGGCAGTAGCATCTGCTTGCTTTCTGTTTCAATAAAATTTAAAATATATTTTAAAGGAAGTTGCAATTTTATGTTGATTTACTTTTAGGTAATCTAATCTCATTTTTATGATTCTGTTATACATTTTTTTTATCTTTGGACATGTAAGGCTGCAATGAAGGACAATGAAAATCCAGACACTGGTGAAAGTGTGTGCTGCTGTGTCCTGGTTACAGAGAAAATGGGATGGAGCTTTTAACGCTGTTTATTCCATACCACACACATTATCGCTGGGGGTGTGGTCCCAGCAGGAAAAGCCAAGGAGCAGGTGGTGAAGTGCACCACCTTGCCTGGCTCTCTCCAGGGAGAAGGTATTGGGATCAGGCAGGTGGACCCAGACCCTCTTCACCACCATCACTCCCCTTCCCATTCCTTTGAGCTGTGGCTTTAAGATGTGGTGCTGAAGGACAGCAATGCTGAGTCCGAGACAACTGCTCCAAGGAAAATTAGAAGGAGAGAGAGAAGTGTCAGCACAGAGCCAAGCTCAGCTGACCCATTCAGAGCCCAAGCCCCAGCAGAGCTGAGTGAGCGGTGGCAGGACCAGAGAAGGCTGTGCAGAACCTAACCATTGGAGTGGTGTGAGGCAGCAGCATGATGCAAGCTTCTGCGGGGTTTGCTTGCCCTCCTTATTCGTTCTTTACAGACTGGGCCAGGGAGGTGAGATCATTAAGCCACTGGAGCTGTTATGGCCATACTGCCTTTGTCTGAAGACTATACCAGGCACTGTCTTTGAGAAACATTTTCTCTTTTGTTCCCAGTGATAAATGCCCTTTTCTGGGTGGGACACTCTCATTTTGTATACTTTTCTCACTGCTGTGGTTATTGGGATTTTAGTAAATTGTTATTTTAACTCATAATCTCTTCTTATTGTTCCTCCATTGTCAGACGGTGAAGGGGGAAAAGGGAGTGGCGTGTTTGGAGTTTAGTTCCCTGCAGTTGTTAAAACCAGCACATGCTGTAAGTAAAACTTGGATTTGAAGAATGCAAGTTATTCCAAGCTCATGCTACCAGACATGTAATCCCAAATCTTTAGAGGGGTGTAAATGCCATGACTGAGATTAGGCAGGGACTTTACTGCCGTGGGGTGCAGCCTGTAAGCGTGCAAGACTTGGCTCCTGAAGTACACTGAACTGGAAACTCCAGCTGCTCACAGTGGAAGGTACTTGCTTTGTTAACGGATCACTGAAGAGTATCAGGCATACTTGAAGACAATCAACAATGTTTTATAGCTGGAGTCTTATTTCCCCAACTGTCCTATAACTCAATGAAGCTGGTGAATTAAACTAGATTTAATAACCAAAGTGAAATTATATTTGAGAGCTGAGAAAAGCACTGGATGTGCTTATTATGAAATAGCAGAAAAGCTATTCTGTTTCAGATCATCCTTCTGAAACAAACATGATCAAGAGCTCTGCAAACTGCACCAAAATACAAACAAGCTTTATTTAATATCAAAACCAGCATATTTAGTATGTAGGCACAGCCCAAATTAATACTAGAAACCACTTGGAGGAATCAGCCGCAGTCCTGCTAATTAAAAACAAGTGTCGAAAGCCTGCATACCACTTTGATTTGACCTAGCAGTATTCATTCCAAATGCTATGACTGTACCTTGTTCTAAACAAGAGTAATGCTCTCACAACTAAAAAACATTTGACATGTTTTGTAAATAAATGTTTACAATTCTTCCCTAAACACAACGGCAGAACAACAGTGAAGAAAGTCCCACATTTTCATATTGCTAGATGCAGCAGTCTTTAAAGCAGAATAATGTCCTGTAGTCTCGAACAATAATACTTAAATACTTAAAATGTGCAATACATTCTTGTGAGCCAGGGGTTTGGGGAGGAAGGGATTCACTACTGCAGGGAAATGCCCACTTCATAGACACTCATCACAATAATCCCTCAATAAGCAATGATCTAAACCATTTACAAGCCTTATCCAAGAGATAATCACAGTAGTTTCCAGTCAGGCCAGTTATAACCAAAGCAACCCCATGACATAAAGTTAGGTCTAGGTCCCATGTTTGTAAAGACGAACTCCTTTGAATTCTGCAGAGGGACATTAATACCACGGACCTCAAGGTACATTTGCAAATCGCTGCAGAACAACTATCATTCTTTATTAGCAAAGGTACTGTAGCTCCGACAGCAGCCAAATGCATTTATACAGCCTATTTTGACAACACACAGAGCCTTTTACTTCAATTACTCATTTCTCCCTGGTTACGACATAAGACAATTTATAATAATATGCATTAGTCAGTTATTTCTGAAAAAGGGACATGACTGCTTAGAATTACACAAGCTCCAAAAAACCTCATATGTTTTGCACTTTTCTCGCAGTAAATTTATTCCAAGGCTCAGCAGCCCCTATCAACAGTAGCTTCACCACGTAATTTAAAAACTGACATATGGAAGAGTTATGGCTTTGTTTACCGCCTTCTCCCAACAACCAGAATGATGGTCTTGTAGACTGAACTGACAGCTGTATGAGACAGTACTCAGTATGTAACTGCCAGTTAATTACGTACCGTCTATTAAATGTGTACTAGTGGTCGTCGTTTGTGTGTCTTGCAGAAATTAAAAGACGTAATAATTCAAATTTGGATAACCAAACAAGGAGAAAAGCCAAGGTTACCTGAGGAAAAGCCGCTGCTGCATGTGTTAAGAGCAGACACCAGCAGAGACGGCCCTCACAGAGGTGCGAGGTGGCCTCTGGGGAAAGGCGTGAGAGCGAGGGCAGCCTAACTCCAGCGTCCGAGACACCCTTCCTCTGCATGGTTTATGCAATGAAGGTCTGAGGGAGGTCGCTCCTGCAGCGGTGCTCCCACGACTCGGGGCCGCCACACCGCCCGTCACGGCGTGCTGGGGGAGTGCAGGGCTCCCACGCGGGATGCGGGCAGGCCCCGAGCCGTTCCCCCCTTAGGCGAAGGACTCTCACCAAGAGCGACCGAGGGGAGGAGGGCTGAGACTCAGCCGTGCCCGTCCTTCGCCTCCTCTCACCTCAGCTCCCTTCCCCAGCGGTTGCCCTCCCTCCCGCCTCCTCTCCCCTCCCCAGGGATCACCACCCCTCCCGCCCGACCTCTCCACCCCGGTCCTGTACGCGGATGAGCGCCGCGGGCTGGCACTCACCGCGCCGCTATCGCCGTCCTCCGTCCGCTGCTCCTGGATCCTGCCGGCGGCGGTCGAGCCCTGCAGCAGTTGCTCCAGGCAGGCGGTACTGGGCAGCGAGGAGCTCTTCTGGTGGGACAGGTGCGCCCCGGGCCGGCGCCCCTCCCTGCCACCCTCCGGCCCCTGACAGCCGGCGGCGGGCTCCGGGCGGCGGCCGGGCGGCGGCCCCTTGCCCTGAGGAAGCAGGTGCTCCCGCAGGCGGCGCAGGGCGGAGCCGGACTCGCCGGCCGGCTCTAGCGGGTCGC